>WBNM01008876.1:0-51382 GCA_013399055.1 Ramphastos sulfuratus | reverse complement strand
CCCCCCCCCACTTTTTTTTTCCTTTCAGCCCAGGGACTAGTAACATTCAGACAGGCCTTGCATGCCCTACTGCTCTGCTGTCTCCTATGGAAAAGATGTGTATTTCTCTGTCTTGCTCCTTCTCCAGACTCTGCTGCACACAGCTCTCCTGCTGTTCTGCACTGCTTTCTAACACAGACAGGACTTTCCATCTGAGCATCTCCCCATTCTCCTCCAGCAGCCACACTTGCAGAGCCCTCTCATTTTGCTGAGCACTGGCAGAGGCATTCAGGTCTGAATTAACCAGCTCTTGTCTCAGATTGGAAATATCTGCTTCACAACCCTGAGGGCAAGAAATTGCCTTCTTCCTTTAAGTTTTATTTCATGTTCAGTATTTTCACTTGGATCCTATAGACCTTTTTTATTTGCCTTTTATGAGAAAATCCTACCAGAACCTGCAGGACTGTGTTGCTTCCTGGCACTGGCTCCCTAAAGGATTTCCCAGCTTGGAGCTGAAAGTGAAATATTTTACCTCTCTAATGACCTCCTCATCCAGGTCATCTTCAGCACTGCTAAGCCCAGCATCACACAGTTTATAGTCATAAACCAGTCCTTCTTCTGGGAAAAGCAACTGGATCTGTGAGAATAAAGCTATGGTGAACCTGGCTGCCACAACTGCATTGACAGGAGGGTCTGCACTACTGCAAGGCAGACTTTGCTAATGGGATGCTGGCTAGGCCAGCTGGGTCGAGTCTCTCTCCCAGATCTTCTAGTTCCAAGGGTTCTTTGAAGTCTGAGGCAGATCCCCAGAGGAAGCTCATCCAAAGCTTCCAGGCATTTGAGACAATCTGATTCCCATTCCTCACTACTAGTTTCTCTCTGACAGAGGATCTGTTTTTCCTTTACTCACCTTTTCTTTCACCATCTTCTCTCTCAGCCACAAGCTGAAGGCCACACGACCTTGGAAATCTCCAGTGGCACCCACACTCCAGATCAAGGCAAATATAAACCAGGGCTCAATCAGCTCTCCAATACGAGCTGTTTTCTCCTGGGAAATAGTCCTAATTCCCTGAGAACCAGAGAAAAACAGAAGTAAAATTCTCAGGCACGATGAAGGTACACAAAAGGCAAACTTTCTAGATGTGCCAGGTTTTCATAGGCCTTGTTAATATATTCTGTGGACTAAAACTTGTTGTTTCACTGATATACTTGAGGGACTCCCCTTGCTGAACTGTCACTCAACAGGGGCTGTGAGAATTTATTCTTTAGTTTTTAATTTGAAAATTGTCCAGCATTCTTCAATGCTAATTCTCAAAGGACCTGCAATCAGAAGTGCATCGCTGCTTAGCTCTGATCTCTGCTTGCCACACTTTCTCCAATTCCTTCTGCTACAAATAAAAGTGAATCTCTTCCCTCCAGGATGGCAGGCATGGAGCTTTTCTTTTGCTCTTTCACTAGGCAAAGCGTAATCATTCCAGGTTTAGCTGTGCTTTGCAGGATGTTGTGTTACCTTCTGCCACACTGATGAACTACAGCATGTCCTTTCTGCATCAACACCTTGTTTTCTGGTGCTGAACCCTCAGCATGACTTAGTGCCCTTAAGAATTACAGGCACAAATGATATAGATGGTAGAATCCTACCTCAGTGGGGATGAAAGGCTGAAACAAACATTCCAAGATCATGAGGAGGCTCCTTGTAAGGTTACAGTCGGTTGAGGCAATAATCTCCTTCACAAAGTTCCGGACAAAGCTGATGGCCTCCTGTAAGGAGTGGCAGGAACAGATCAGTGTTATCACCCAACACATTTGACTTTGCTTTTACCTTCTAGGGTTCTGGTTTCTCCTTGCCTCCCTGTAGACTACATTTGACAGGGTGGATATGGCTGAGAATGTTGTCATTTCCTGCTGTGCCCCAAGTACCACTGTTTTGACTGGAAAGAACCCCCGCCTCGGTTCAGTCTTAACCCCAAGAAACCTCTGGGCATGTCTTTTGGTCCTGTGCATTTGTGCTGTGCATTTTGTGCCATCACTGCTGTTAAATGGCTTGCCCTCTTCAGAGCTTTCCTCTGCAACTCCAGGTTACTCATTAAAATAATGACTTAGGGGCAGAGTAGAAATAGGAAGACCTGTTCTTACAACTTTCTCCCTGGAGTTACTCCATTGTAAACAACAGAGCTGTACCAGGGATCATTTTGTCCAGAAGATAATTTTAAAATGAAATAAAGCAAACTATAATGACCAGTAAAACTAAGCCACATCTGTAGGGAACAGCAAATAACATTTAGTAAACTCAGGAGTTTGCACACTGGTAGTCTGAAGTGTTCTCACAATGGTGTTTAACTCCAGGTCTCGACGAGTCTAGTCTAGCTGATATCTCAGCTGACAAGCTCCAAGCCATGGTAAGGCTGCAGCAGCATGGTAACTCACCTTGAGGAACCTCCTGAAGAGAGATGCTAGCTGCCTTGAGAAGGGCTGCATGATGCTTGGGATTTTTTGCAGCCAGCACTCAATGAAAGGCTCCAGCCCCAAGATGCTGGGTTCCAGGTAAATCATGCCACAACGGGAAACTGTGGCAGGGGAAGCAACAGCCAGATCCTGGACTTCAAACATCATGGTCATGCTCTGGAAATTGCAAAAGTGAAGAAAGGAGGATAAGGTCTAGATTGCTTCTGTTGTATCTTTTGTCAAATTTTGGTGAAGTTGAAATCTTTCCCTTTGTTGCAGAAGCCTTCTTTTTGTTGTGTTTGGGCAGCTGAGTAAGGGTCTGGCCAACAGAGAACTGCTATTGAGACCTACACAACTCCATCACAGACATCAAGTGGAAAGTAAAAGGCGAGTGTGTTCCAAGAGGGAGGAAGGAAAACAAACAACAGGGAGTAAAAGCAGAAGAGATGAGTTACCTGTGACAGTTTGATGATTTCCCCTGAGCTAAGACACAGCTTCTTATTGTCATCTAGCACTGTGTTCATGTTCTCAATCCACAAAGCATCAACTGGCCCATCAAACATGTACCACTTCTTGCTGGTGTCAGTGGCTGCAGCTCCACGCCGGATGAGTGAGGAAAGGATCCCATCTGTCCTGAAAGGTGGGAGGAAGACAGGGCTTGGTCTATTCTGGTTTTGCTGAAATGAATGACAAACCTTCCACCATATAAGGCAACAGAGCCAGAATCTTACCCTGGTTCATGTACCCAAGGATACCTGTGCCTCACTTGTTGATGAGCTGCACAAAGGTTATTTTTACTTTACTGAAACATACATCCTAGCCTAAGCATCATCATGAAACAATTTCTGTGGGCATTAGGACCTGGACTTTGTGTCATCTAACTATAAAATGCCAAGCTTCCCTTTAACATCTCTCTCCTCAGTGAAAAGCAAAGAGGCCTTGTTAACATCCAGTTCAGGTCACAGGTGGGTTATCTGCTCTCTGGAGGTGCCTCTTTTTCTCTACCAAGTGTGAAGGAAGACTCAGGACAGCTACTCTGCTAATTCAGATGCTTCAGCTGGGTAACTATAGGTTACAAGGAGGAATCCAGGCTGGGGAGCATGATTCCTACCCTCTTGATAACTTAAGTTCCCCATCCTCAGCTGCCTGTGAACCCAGGTGGTGCTGGGGCTGGTGAACAGGAGAGCAGACACAAGAAATGCTGGCTGTTAACAGCAAGAATTTAATCTGTATATGGAAACCTGGAGCTCAGTTCCTGTTTAGGCCCTGGACTCTACCGCCATTATTAAAGAATTATTTGTTATTTTTATAGTGCTGGTGAATTCCAGGGTATTGTTACTGAGATGAAGAGAAATCAGTCTGTTCTAAAGCTCATCTGATTAAAACAGATGGATTTGTCTGTAAATACATTTTACATGGCTGCTGTATTTTTCTTTTTGTCATGTTGATGTGTCTGTGTGCTGCCCTTGGGTAGAGTCACATCATAAATAAACTTTTCAAGCTTAACTGGACTGTCCTAGGAAATGTCCTTCAGTAAAGATGCACCAGAGCCCAGGTTGGGAAGCTCCAAATCTCAGCATCAGTAACGCTTACTTGCTTGCCTTTTTCCAAGAGATAGTTACATTCATTGTTTAGCTTCCCCTCTTTTATAGGACACAGTCTTCAGCTTTGCCCCTAAGCAAGTGGTGGGTGACAGGGCCAAAGGGAGATTCACACTGCTTCTCACACTTCAGCTTCTGGATGAAGTGAGCTGCAAAGTCAAACTTAGGTCACATATGGAAACATAAGCCGTAGGACCCAGCTGTCAAGAAGGCAAATGGGCTATTGGCTCTTGCTTCCAAACCATGTAAGCAAGCAGGAGCCGTGGTAACAGGAATGAAATGCCTCTCTACGGCTGGAAGTCATTCCTCATCATTCAAGGCCACCGGTGTATTTATACAGAACAATTCGAGTGCACAGTGCAGAGGTCACTTTTCTTCAGAAGCAAAGCAAGTGTTTTTAAGCTGCTGTATCTTAGAGCAGGGGGATGTGCTCCAAAGCAATTGAATTATTCCTTGTTAGGCAGTTAATGCTGCGAGCTGAGCTGCAGTAGCTGTCTGGGCATGTGCTGGCAGCTGGGCCAAGCGCACAATAAAGGATGTCAGCTTAAATGGCCGTGACTGGCTATTGTAGCTGGGTGAGGATAAGGACTTGATTGCTTCTGGGTTTATGCCACTATCCTACACAGCTCTCAGCCTTGAAGAGAAGACGCTCAGGAGCAGAAGAAAAGCGTTTCCCGTCTGGAAGGAAGGAAAGCAGGCTTTGTACTTTACCACTCATGCGTTAGCAAGTTGAACTCTCCATAAAGCTGGCCCATTGTGATGGATTTGGGATTCAGTACAAAGTAGCTGACTGCTTCGTAATTCCCACCACTGGCTGCAGGCTGACCTTTCAGTGATGTCATTGCAGCTGCCAGGACTTCATAACTCTGCAAGAGCAAGAGAGCAAGAGAATTAACTGCCATGGCTCCATGATGACAAAGCCATTGCTCTCACAGCAATTGCATTCAAAAGGCAGTGAGAAAGGAGGCACAGTGAAGGATAGTGCCATAGTAAGCAGATGCCTCGCTGTATTCACAGAAATGAAGCATTCTGGATGCAGGAAGGGAGGAAGTCAGATCTACCATCCAAGAGGCCTGAAGCATCTCAAGATGTCAGAGTACGTCTCAGCCTTAGAAATCCACAGCAGAGCTAATAAGCCTTGGTCTAATCTCCTAACTCAAAAGAGTGAGCTAGTAATACACTTCCCCATGGCTATAAATCAATACCAAGAGGCAGCATGCCCTGATTTCTGCCTGAGAGAAACTGAAAATGCTGGAGTGTGAATATTCTGTGAGGCTTAACTCCCTGAATCATTAGGGAGGTGATGGTTTTCTGGGGACAGCACAGTGTTTCAACCATACCTTTGTCTTCCCAGAACCTGCTGGCCCCACCAGCATAAGGCCATGGCGAACCACAGTGGTTTCATAGAGCTGGATGCACTTAGTCACAAAACCTGTAGAGGAAGATGATGCAGAGTGGGTCTGGGACCAACTGTTTCTTTCCTAGGGCAGAGTGCTAGACTAAAAGCCCCAGCCCAGTGGGAGCTTGTGAAGTCTTTCCCCTCACCATCGACATCCTTTAGATTCTCTTTGATGCAAGACTTGCGAATGGCTTCTTCCAGAATGCCATAATCAACAGGCTTTTCTTGGATCTTGGGAAACAAATCTGAGACAATACCATTGAAAAGCTTGAGATCATCCTGCAGGAATTTGGGTACGTTGGCATCCCTGATAGCCCGCAGGCAGATCAGTTCCTGCAGAGATTTAAAACCCCAGAACTTCAAAGATCCTGACGCTTTCATGTGGCTGCAGAAGCCACTTAAGTCCCCATAAGGGGGCCCATAAGTCCCTTACAGTGTGAAGAATAAGGACATTCTACCTCATCCATGGTCGAATTCTCTCTTTTGAGGTTGCCAGCTGTTGAGATGACAGTCTTCACAGCTCTCATCCCAAAGTCATAGTGGTCCTGGAAAAGGATGAGAGGAAACAATGTCATCAGATACAGAAGCAGCACCTAAAAAAGAGTGAACCCATGCACACACTCAGTCAGCAGATAAGAAAAGAAAAGAAAAGCGAGAGAGTTATGCCTTCAGAACAACTGCCCTTTCACCCAGGTCTGCTCTTGGGATCCTTCATACAACTAACTGTACAGACTGTAGGTGAGGAAGGTGAGAATAACTGGATGATGACAAATTCTTGATGGAGGGAGCAGTCAGGGCTGCCTGGCTCAACTCTCCTGCCACTGCAACCCTACTCAGGACTGAAGGTGGATGCAGGTCCAGTCACAGGAGGAGACATGAGAATTAGAAAGGAGAGAGGTAGATGAAGAATGGGTTTGTGTCTTTTTGTGATCCACTACTGTGAGGCACCCAGGCCACCATTCATGTACTTTGTGCCTAGGCTGAGAAAGCCTCACATTTAGAAAAACAGTCATAGACATTAAGGCATCTACCTGGGTGCTGAGCTGTTCAGACAATAGTTTGAAAGTTGTGGTGATCTTCTTTGCAAGGACTTTGGCTTCATTAAACCCAAAGGAGTAGAGTGAAATCTCAGCAATCATGGAGTAATCTGGGACCATCATAGCCATGGGACGAAAGAGAGCCTGAAACAGTTCCAACACAAAATCAAAACACTGCTTGTTTCTTTCTTTTTTCTCCCAAACTGAAAACTTTGAGTATCTATCCCAAACTGTTTAGAGGACACAGCAGGAATATGTCTGGCACCTGTCAGGGCAGCATCCCTGCAGACTGCAAACTGAGGAGTGTCATTTGCTTACAGATGTGCTTCAAGTGTTAAAATGATCCCAGAAATTTTCCAAAAGCATCACATCCTAATCTTTGCCACAGACACACTGGTGGTCTGGGTAGCATCCAGCACTTGTTTCTTTCTGTCTGTGCAGCCTGCCCTCCTTACCTTCAGGTTATCAGGCAACTCAGTACGCCCAGCATAGCCTGGGTTCATTATGATGAAGACTGCACAGGATGGGACCAGAGGGATCTCTGTGCCTTCAAACATGAAGCGATCCACCTAGAAAATTAAAACCAGGTTCATCCTCAAAGAAGAGACCCTGACCTGCAAATTAAATAATGCAGCAGTATCTTCCAAGAGGAAACTCATGGCTTTCAGCAGTCAAATTATCATGCATGGACACAGAGAGCTGCCCACAACTGTAGTGACTCAGTCTGGACGCACTGAAAGGATCCAGTACTACCAGCAATATTTTTCCCTGTTTAAGACACTGAGCTCATGGAAGATTTACTGATAGGATACTTTTTTTTTTTTTTTTTTGGCTCTTGAACAGACTTCTATCCCTCCAGCTGTAAACAAACATCCTTCCATTTATTCTGCAGTAGAGTTTGGATCTGAATTAACTCATGGCAGGGAGGGCAAAGAGAAACCTAAATCCTTTTTAAAGCTGTGTAGGTAGTAATTTCAGATGGAGGATAAAGTAATGCAGAAGTCAATCTAAAGTCAAGGAGATTCAGGTCTTAACCTCTCTGAGTCTCCAGAGAACAAAGCAGAAGCTTGGCTGCTAGACTGGCTGACAGCTGAGTCTCCATGTAAAGGCAACAATTCACTTAATGGTGCAGTTCTGTGTCTGTGTGAGTATATATTTTGCTGCACATACTGGGTTTTGTGAATCCACTAAAGCTTGGATAACACATTTAGACAAACATGGTGCAGAGCAGCTCATGGCAGAGCATTGGCTGCCTTTATCACAGCTCCAACTTTTATCAGCTTGGTGGATCTGTATCAGAGGGTCTCCCACACCAAAGTCTGTTGGCACTGCAGCTCAAGCTGAGACACTTGAGAGTGTGGGCAACTGTGGCAGCACAGACTAGGGTGAAGTTACAAAACCCACCCAGGATGCTATGTAATGGCCTGATATGATGTGCCACAGCTAGGGTGTTACTTGTGCCTCTCCAAGCTCAAAGAGGTCTGAGCTGCCCTCGAGCACCGAAGCTAGTCCTCTGTGGAGATGCATGCAGAAGGCAAGGACTTGCTTAGACTAGCTCAAGTGGAGATTTTTTGGTCCGTCTTTGTATCCACATGTTCATTACATACCCTCTGCTGCTGTGCTTTCTGAATGGTTGTGATCTGTTGGGCCACCACAGACAGCACCTCGATATCAATACGGTTGAACTCATCAAAGCAAGCCCATGCACCAGAGCTGGGCAAGGAAGGAAAAACAAGAGGAGTCAGGAACACCACATGGGAGCAAACCTGCAGTCAAATGTTCAGCTGGATCTAGAAATTATAAACCCACATACTGGGGAGACAGCACAGAGACAAGAAGGGAACCTAAAAGGTCCCTAATGTCCCACAGCAATGTACTGGTAGAGTGGAAGAGGCTGCAGCACCTCACCCTGAGTAAACATCTCAGGCCATGTGACAAATGGGAAGCTGCACAGTCCCTGCCAGGTTGTGGCAATGTCTGATCCTACAGCATGGGGCAAATCCTGTGTGTTACAGATTTGGGCTCAACATAGGTGTCATGTTGAATTCCTGTTTTCTACCTGAGCTAGGATTGTAGCAGATAGAATTTAGACATAGAATCATAGAATTGTAGAATAGTAAGGTTGGAAGGGACCTCAAGGATCATCTAGTTCCAACCCCCTGCCATAGGCAGGGACACCTCCCGCTAGCACAGGTTACTCAAGGCCTCGTCCAACCTGGCCTTGAACACCTCCAGGGAGGGAGCAGCCACAACCTCCCTGGGCAACCTGTTCCAGTGCCTCACCACCCTCACTGTAAAGAACTTCCTCCTAACATCCAGTCTAAATCTCCCCTCTGCCAGTTTAAACCCATTGCCCCTCATACTGTCATTACAAGACCTTGTAAATAGTCCCTCCCCAGCCTTCCTGTAGGCACCCTTCAGATACATCTCTTAAGTCCATTTTTCAGAGCTTGGAAGACTACATATAAAGCTGGAATATATGAGGAAGGTGATCTTCCCACAAGGCATGGTAAGTTAAATTACTTACAAAGAAAACATCTGAGAATAGGATGTCAGCTTTTGTTGGAGTAACTAATTCAGATTCACCAGTGTGCAACAGACTAATTGGAGCAGGTCTGTTTGAAATGTAGAGAAGAGAGAAGCTTCTCTGAGAGGATCCCTCAGGGCTTAGAACAGTCTCTCTTGGCTGCTCAATTTTGGATACACTCAGCAGATTCTCTCCTTCTTAAGATTAAGCAGCTTGTGGGCTGAATCTCAGTCCAAATTGTATGATATTAAAACAAAGGCCAGAGATGCAAACATTTGCACAGGCATCTAACAATGGATTAGTGGATTGGTGCAAAGCATTTTAATTTTGCCTCAAATGAACAGGATCTCTTTTTATCCCTTTTTAAATTTGATTGGCTGATCTGTCTCTCCCTTCTGACAAAAATTTTGTAACTGTGCTCATTGTGGAACACAGTAACCCCCTTAGCAGAGCTCTGCTTGTTCTTCTGGGTGTTATGAAAAATACCCACCAACTCCCAGTGGCCAGCATCCCTGTATCCTACCCACCCCTCACTAATGACCTGCAGAATTTTTTGTTGTACCTGGCTAAGCCCTTGAAAAACTTCCCCATTGCCATAAAGTCAAGCTGGTCAGAGCAGTTGAACACTACTGTTTGGATTGCCAGCGCTTTGCCCAAGTCTTTTGTTGTTTCTGTTTTGCCTGTTCCTGCTGGTCCTGCAAGGGCTCCTCCAAATTTCAGGTGCAGAGCTGCTGTAACTGTCAGATAACACCTACAACAAAGGAGAAAGCAGATGATGAAAAGTGTTTTTACTACTGATTTCAGTATGGCAGACATATGATCTATCCAGCTGGAGACAAGTAGGAATTCATCCTTTATCGCTATGTGGAACTGCTTGGATATGCAGCATTCTGCAAAGGAGTTAGCTATGTGGCCTTGATTAGTATTCACCAGGGCCAGCATGGATAAATCTTTCTGCCACTGGCTACAAATTCACTCTCCAGAAAAAGGACAGTTACAAAAGGGTAAAACTATAATTGCTGCTATTCTAGAGTATTATATGCCCCCATCTATTGGTTTGTAGAAGAGCTCCTTAGCTATCAGGTAGCAATTGCATGTGAGTCAGAGCATTACATTAAGAATTAGGAGAGTGAAAGCAATGTCTGAGCACTGATGGCTAAGAATGCAGGAGAGCCAATGCCGGAGTGTTCCTGTGCCCTCATCTCAGGTAGTCCTTTCCTGTACAAACAGTTTCTATTTACACACATTAAGCAGTAAGACTGGAATGGTTAGAGGCTTGTTTGTCCAGAAGGGGGAAAAAAAAAAGCCCACTTATTACCTAGCAAACAATCTCCTTACCTGTCAGTGAGGGGTGTGATAACCAGGCGGCCACTGTTGCCCAGATACTCATAGCCATACACAAATTCAGCGTTGACTGCTCTGATGTACAGGTCCCCCCTCATCCAGCAGTATCTAGTGAGTGAATGTGACAGCAGAAAGACAGACACTGGCCAGCTGACAGTACAACAGCTCAGAGGACTACACCCTGCAGGTCTGGAGACCTGCAAGTCAAGGGATCTACCTCTCAAGATAAGAAAGGATAAAGTAACACACCAGGGTGGACAGGAGTTCTCAGGGGACCTGAAAGTGGGTGTTCTATCAAGCGCTGCACTCCTTGATCAGGAGCATGTCCTTTCACAGTGAGGCTCTGAAACACCATGGCTTAGTCTAGATTGCCATCAAAACTAGATCTGCCTCAGATGCCTTAGAACTGGCATCAATCCCACTCCTCATAGAGATGATAAAGGCCACTCAGGAATATTGCTTACAGACTACAGAAACTCTTGTGTCTATTCATCATTGACATGGCTGATGGGTAAGGAGAAAGAAGACTGCCCAGGGAGGCCAGGTGAGGTTCAGCAGATGAGCTCTCTACCTGAGCTGGGAGATCCACTCGAAATCATTCACGCTTGTCACACTCTTCTCAATCAGCTTGGCTGCAATGTCCCTGGCGTGGACCTCAATCACAATGAGAGCTGACAACACTGCCTGCTGCATCTTGGACAGTTTTCCACGAACCATGGCCACCAAATCACCCAGCTGGGGAAGGAGAAGAAAGCCTCTGAAGCAATGGCATAAGCCTCTTATGGCATGTTAAGGCCAGATCATAGGATGTGTCCAGGCAACTTCTGCCTCTTCTCTTGTCAGACACACAAATGACTGCTCAGAAAGCAAATACCACTCAGAGCCAACTTTTGCCTCCACCATTACCATGTTCAGGTGAAATCAAAGTGCTAGAGCCACCAAGAGGCCCAGAGACTGTCTCCCAGGTGCAATTAGATGCAAGGAACAGATAAAGATGCAGTTTCACTTTGATTTGCCCATCATTTCAGTTTTCTTCCATCTCTGACTTCCTACATAACCCTGGAGAAGTTACCTTTTGTTTTCTTTCTGTCATCAGGTCATGATCATATAATGAGTCCTGTACATTATTTGAGGTTTATGATGACAGACATTCTAATGATTAAGATGATAAGAACCTGTTTTTTTTTCACCTGGCTTTCAGCTGTGCTATGCAGGAACGAATCTCTGTTTCTCCAACAGCATTGTTCTGACTGCATGTATAAGTTATCTAAGGTCTGATGATTGAAAAGTCTCCATCTGGCAAAATCTCACTCTTGTATTAATTTTCATACCTGAGCACTCAGCTGTGGGAAAAGCCTGCTGGACAAATCTCCAGTTTCCAGAGCTTCAGACACCTGCTTTGTCCAGAAAATCTGGCAGCCAGCAATGACTACTTGGCCAGGCCACTGCAGGACCCATGTAGTACGTGGAGTCTTTGAAAAGGAAAAAAACCCAAAGAGCTGTAAACCAACATTTTTTTGGCTTAATATTTCTACATATTCCTGCTCTGAGATGAATCCGTGAGACTCAGAAGTGTACTTCCCCTTTCCCAACCTGCTTCAACTTTCCTTGTTTCTCGTTTTCTTTTTTCAGCCTTTCTTCCTCCCTAGACCCAAATAAATCAACATTTTCTATCAGCACAGCTTTAACAGAAGAACTAGAGCCAAGGTGCAGCCCCTGATGCAGCCTCTAGCACACTGTGTGAGACAAGAGAGCTCAAGAAGACAAAAAAGAGTAGATCCTTATAAAGAGGAAGATGCCTGGAGAGAGGAAAGGAAACGGAGTCATATGGGACAATATTGGGAACACTTCCATGGTTAATAAATGAGTCTGCAGGATCTGCACTCTTCTGGACCATTAACTGCTTGCCCAGCTGTGCAGTCTGCACTTGACCCACCCACAGCTGGATTAAAGGTTGTATTTAAAGCTAGTAGAATATCACAGATGTATCAGTCTCACCACTGGTGACCTCTGTGGCAAGCCTGGAACCAAGATATCAGAGACCTGCTGGCCCGTGACGAAACGCTTACCTCTGGATAAACACCAATGGCTCTCTCTATGCTGTCCCGTACACTGCCTCTCATGGATTTCTCCACTTCCAGCAGCCACTCCTCCACGTTATCAGTGGGATAGATGGGAACACACAGCTTCACCTCTTCTCCTTCAGCAGAGTACATGTGTGTGATCTGTAGGTCCTTCTGGAAGAGTAGCTAATGGGAGAAGTGCAACAGGAGGTGTGAACGGAGGAATTCCTTTCAATTCCTGTTTTCCTGCCACTGAGAGAGAGCCAGGCTGCAGTGGAGTATGCTCATTAGAAATTTGGTGCCAAATTTTAGCTGTCAGTAGTGATAATCAAGTGTGTGACAGATGTGCAAAGTGACCTCTCCAAAAATAGAGAATAATTGTTAAGAAAACAAGAGATTCCCATTGTTGGTTTAGCTTGAGTGAGGCAAATCAAATTATAGGTAGGAGGAACATTTCTCATTGCCTGTCTAGGATTCAAACAATTCCTGTTCAGTTCTGTAGATTCAAATCATTTCCCTTGAGGTCACAATGCCCAGTTTTAAGAATAAAATTTAACAGCTTCTTCAGGGCCCCAGCATATCACTGAAAGTCCCCTTATTTATTCCAATGGCTTTGCACTAGGTTTCCAGTTCAATTTCCTTTCTATTTTCCCAAGCTAATGACTAGGAGATTTGCTTTAGTGTCTGAGCATTGTGGTGTGAGCCGTGACCAGTCACGGAGTCTGAAGTCTATTAGGAATAATAAAGAGGAAAAATACAGCTATTTTTGGTTAACCCCCCCTCCTAAGCAGGCATGAAGGCAGAAACTTAATTCAGTTCAGGCTTCTTCACTCCTTGTCCCTCCTGAGGCTGTCAGCATGAGTGGAATTCTACCCAAAGCAAGTGCCTGTGTGTAGACAGCCAAGCCTGAGCTGTTTCTTTTGGCTTTCAGAGTGGGATGGACAGTTATCTCCAGAGGGAGTGTTCTCTCCTCCCAAGATAGGTATCTAAGTGAAATTCTGAAAGTTGCCCTTTCAAAGAATCACAGAATTAACCAGGTTGGAAAAGACCTATAGGTTCATTGAGTCCAACCTATCACCTAACCCTTCTAATTAACTAAACCATGGCACTAAGTGCCTCATCCAGCCTCCTTTTAAACACCTCCAGGGACGGTGACTCCACCACCTCCTCAGGAAGCCCATTCTAATGCCAATCACTCTTTCAGTGAAGAATTTCTTCCTAATGTCCAGCCCAAACCTGCCCTGGTGCAGCTTGAGGCCGTGTCCTCTTGTTCTGTCACTGGGTGCCTGGGAGAAGAGACCAACCCTCGCCTAGCTACAACCTCCTTTCAGGTAGTTGTAGACAGCAATGAGATCTCCCCTGAGCCTCGCCAGGGCTGAGATGCCTGTTTTCCCTTCAGTGTGTAAAAGGCAATTGAAGGTGCTCATTTTATGGGCAGACACCTGGCTTTGAAATGTCTAAAGCGTGGTTGCTTGAATTCCACTCCAGGCCAGGCAGCACCTTGCAATGCCTATCTCTGTACAGCTACAGATTCCCAGGAGATGCACTTCCACACAGGAGAGTGTGGATACTCCTTCAGACCTCAGCATGCGTGCAAGTTCCCATGAGATCAGCCTCCCAAAGGTAGCCCAAGGCATTTAGAGTGCCTCCTCTGCCTACCTGTGCAACGTTCTCAAAGCATTTGTGGAGGTGTGGTTGCACAGCAGTGGGGTCTTTTGTCTGAGACAGCATTTCCAGCAGCTCATCATCCGAAAGGAAGTAGAACCTAGAAACACAGGGTGAGGATGAGGGGAGGCTTTCTACTGTAGCATCAGGAACTAAATCCCGGCAAGATGAGGACCAAGCTAAAGACACTGTTTCTAACTGCTCACTGATCTCTTTGTATTGGCACAGAAGAGTAGCAGCCACCATCCAGACACCTACTCTTCTGTAGAGACAGACTTCTCTGTCTGCAGGAAGTCAGTCATTGCCATGCAAAGTGGGTTCAAATGAGTATCAAACAACAGGAGTGTTCCTTCAGGAATAAGTGACAGAGCTGGATGGATGTTTTCGTTTCACCCCATCCTTTCTAGACAAATCCTGAGGCACAGCTCCACAACGATGCTACCAGACTGCCCTTAACTCACAGGATGTGTGCTTGCCTGTTTTCTCCCCATCAGATGGCAGCATTGAAAGGCACAGCCTTGCTTCTGTTTGCAGTCTCACGACAATATCCTAAGCTCAGACTGTTCTGCTTTTGCTTGGCAGAGTGATCCAGAGTGAGCCTCTCCTTTCATATTACCTGAACCAGAGTGTGATCCAGCCCACTGAAATTGGGGGTTACCTGGGAAAAGCACCTCTCTTTGTCTCCAGATATTCACTCAGCCCCTTCTGCACAAGTTGAAATAGTCTGTTACACTTCCGCAGGATCTCTAGCAGCGCAGGATCGGGGCACAAAGAAATCACCTATAAACAGAATGGAGAACAGAAGGAGCATCAGGACTCCGAGCATGTGGGAGATAAGGCCCTGGAGATAATTGGGCTGCCCAGCAAAGTTACTGATAGGATTTAAATGAGTCATTCACAGGGGAACTTTCACAGGAGGGATCTGGAGAGGTGCGAACTTTGTGGGCAAGGAGGGGAAACAGAGCTTGTGGGTGTGCTAAGCACATTTCTGGGCTCCCCTAAATACCAAGACTTCTAATAAGGAAGACAAGTGGTGATGGGAGTCCTGCAAAGTAGAGACTGGAGAACCGAAGAGCAGAGGGCACTGCTACCGGGACACAGAAAGAGGACAAAACAAGGGCTCTGCACAGTTTAAAGAGTCGGTCCTGAGGAGCTATGGAAGGAGTTTATTTTATGGATTAAGATTATAACAGGGCTGATTACAAGACTGTAGGAGGCAGAGAGTCCGTGTGCTGAGGAGTTATCTGGTGGGGTGGAGATCTTGGTGCAAGGCATCCCAGGGAATGACTGCCAGTTTGCACACCAGAATGAAAGGCCAAGTTCCAAGAGAAGAAACCTAGCAAACTGCCCTAGGCAAGGCTGCATCATTTACAAAGCACTGCTCGTGTCCACACCTTTACAAAACCAACGACTCAAAGGCAGCCCTTGTGTGGGCACAGCTTCAAGGAGTTGCACTGGCTTTCATTAAGGCACACACCTCACAGTTTCTGTTGGCACTGTTCATGATGTTCCTCCAGTCCATATCCACACTTTGGTAGTGCTGGCTTTCCAATGGGAGTTGTTTTTTTATGTCCTCTGAACTAAAGATGGGCTCCAAGTAGAGCCAAGAGCACTGGCAGTTCAGCCATTCTTCTAGGACATCCTAGTGGGAAGCAAGAAGAGCATGTGAGGACACCATGCTATGAATATGTTTGACAAAATCATTCAAACTGCACCAGAATGTGTTGAAAAGAAAAAAAAAGGTGATGCTGCACACAGACCTTCCACAATTCTAAAATCCACCTGCACTGTCAGGAGCTGGAATTTCCTTCTCAAATAAATCACAATTTCCTAGCAATCCCCTTTGTTAACTGTTGTCAGCAGGCATCAGAATCAACACCCACTAGTTTAATGGCAGTAGTTTAGAAATATGTGTAAGGCAATATTAGAGTACAAAGGGACTTCGTGAGGCTAGGTCAAATTTCTGTGGCTGGTGTTTCTGTGTTTCAGAGGGATAGGGTGATGTAAACATACAGGAAGATGGAGTTTTTATTTTGTGAAAGGAGAAGAATGACAAGTAAAATATGCCAGACTCTGCAATCCTGTCACATCCTTTCTCCTGTCCTGCCTGATGTGCTTCAGACCCAGGTTTGCCTACAGAATTAAAACAACACTCGGAATGAATGAAAAGCTAAACATCTTTACATCAGACAGGAAACTCTGATTGTCAGGTACTCAAAAGAGGAGAGAATTAGGTTGGAAGAACATCTTCCTCCTCCATTTTCAGGCATGGATGACTGGAAAATACAAGGAACCTGCCCAACATTGCACAGCAGCTCAAGTGCCTCAGTTACACGATGTGGTCTACTGTTCCTGAGCAGCAGCAGCCATTCGACCTAGCAAGAGGTGTGGCTTTCCAGTAACACAGACAACAGTGTTTGCCATACTCCACCAGGTCACCCTGGTAAGCCCCTTCCCAGAAGGGGATTCATGGGCCAATGGCTGGGTGAAAACGTGGATAACATCACAGCCAAACCCACACAGTAAAGACTCAGCTGCCTTAGGACTTAGAGCAGCATTTCTGTATTCTCAGGAGACAAGGCTACCACTCTAGCAGACCCAAACATACCCAGATGGTAAGCATCAACAAATAGAATAAGGTAGTTAGGAATAACAGGCAATGATGCTGCCATGCATCAAACACCAGCATATACACAGAGTTGTCCAGTTAGATACTTGTATTGGAATTTTTCTCCTGCAGCAAAATGCTATTCTGCAGGCTGAGTTGTGCTGGATGCTGAACATTCAGGCTGTGATTTGATGAAGAAGTACTGCATGATCTGCCTGATTCTGCTCTAAACAGCAGTCTTCTCCGTGCTTTCCTGTGCTGAGATGTGAATGATTAGCCAGGATTTCACAGGGCCTGTAAGAAGCTTCACTTAGTATAATATGATTAGAGATGCCAGTAGCGCTATTTGCAGCAAAGGTGGAGTCCTGGCCCCACTAGGAAGTGTAGCAATAAGCAGCAAAAGAGCTGGAATTTCTTAACCACTGTTTACAGAATAAGGCTCTGAGTTTATCCCTTCTTTTACTGAAGTCAGAGGGCTTTGAGAGACCTTCTTCCTCCCAGAAAAATGATATTCTCCTGAGAGCTGCCCTCCCAGCTCCCTAGCAGCAGCCGCACAGCCTCCACCTTCAAGCATGGCAGCACAGCCCAGCTGCCTGCCTTCACCACAGGTGTGTGGGTAAGAAATCAGTACCTGTGTCATCTTCAGCTTATTTTCCCATGTGTTCATCCCTTCCTCAAAGTGTTTTTTGAACGGTGAGAAGGACATGCTCTGAATCATGACAATGTGATCATCCAGGAGCTGAGAGACTTCGTCGGTGTTTTTCAGAATGAAGGTACCTGTGTCTTTGTAAGGCGCCACAGTAAATAAAACAGACTTCCATTCGCTCTCCATCTTGGTGAGTGCCTGCAACAGAGGGACAAGAGAGTCAGTTCTCAGACATCACCTGTGCAGTGGTTATCCCACTTTCCACCTTTCTTATTGCCCCTCTCTAGCAAGTGACAGATTTTTGCTCTCGGATTCCACTGGAAGCAGCAGCTACCCATTTAGTGTAGGGCACAGCAGCAGCATGTTTCCTCTTTACTGCCGCTGGACTCAACACCTCAATGGTGTCCTGGAAGGCACACTTTGAGGGGAAAAAGGCCAACTTCATCTCCAGGTCCAATTACGCTACTAGATGAACTGAGGCTGCCAGCAAAGTGCCTATTAATGATTATGGTTAATGATGGCTTTGTGAAAGAGGTAGCTAATCCTTGGGAACTTGCCTAAGAATTCAGAGGATGAAAACTGCCAGAAGGTAATGAGTTTCAGTCAAGATCATCTTAGGTCACATCCAAACTGGGGAACTGAAGCTGAATGACTATCTAACCCATGAATCTCCAGAGCCAGCAACCTTTCTCTGTAAGTTTACTGTGTTAAAGCTCTGTTTCCAGTCACAGCTAATCTCCCTAGTGTCACATCTGAGTGGCAGAATGCAGGCAATCAATATATTTTAACTGAAACAGTCGCTAATCCCATAGCAGTGCGTCAGACCCAAGCAGTGGATACGTGTAACCATCAGGCAGCATCATTACACGACTAAAATTCTGTGCAGGGAGAAATTACTACTTCTGGTGCATGAAGTCAGCTGCATGGCTATTGCTCCCCTCTCTAAGGGCAGGAGCCTTTTGACTTGTGCTGCACAACATGCCTAATGCTCTGGGACAACAGGAACGTGACCCAAGGCAATGACTGCCAGCTCAACAGAAAGGTATCTGAGGAGTAAGCCAAGCAGGTCCCTCTCTCCTCACATTCTCAATGGCATATTCTTTGCCAGCTATCTCAGCTACTTTGGTAATGCTCTCAATATGGTCCATCAGGTTCATGTCCAAGCAGTGACTAAGCGTCAGGGTGGGCTCCAGCTTGACACTGATGTTCATTTCTTCTGACAGCATCTCCCAGTGCCGTTTTCTCATACCAGGATTGCACAGCCCCTGAATTAAAGGCACATACAGTCTGAATTCTTCAATCTTCTCTCGAAACTCTGTGGCCACATCCTGGCAGGCTTTCAGGGAGAAAAACAGAAGGACATCAGCAACAACAGTGTGAGTTGCTTTAAAGAATTTCCTAGAAGTTGCCTAAAGCCTGATGTGCTTGGAGACACAAGGTATGGGGTAGGTATGCAGCAAGATGGTACCCTGGAAAATGCAGGTTGAAGTAATGAGGACACACTCTCTACATGGCTGCAAGGATTCAAGTCCAGTCCCAGAAGCAGATCTGCCTATTAGCCAAAAGTGTTACAGGCAAGTTCATGCTAAGCTGAAGTGTGCCTTAGCCTAGAGCTCACTGGATGATGAGAAGCAAACAGATTTAATTCCTTAATATGGGCCCAAGCATGATGAAGCCACACCTGCCAGTCCTGTAGAATGTCTGGTCATCGTTCCACAATCTTCACCTCCTTAGTAAGAAGACTGGGTTGTGTATTATCTTACATCTCAGCTCAGCCCATCCTAAATGGGAGATGGATGCTACCCACAGGACCTAGAAGTAGGCTGGGATCACAGTCAGCTATGGAAATGGAAACCAGGCAGGAGAGGCCTTGGCAGACTGTGGCCATGCTAGAGTCAAAGGTACTTCTGCCTCAGAAAGGGCAAAGTTAAGGAAAGGGCTTTGCTCTCTGGGGGCGTTCTGTGAGCCCTCGTCTCTGCACTGGTCACATCCTGCCCTTTTTCAGCTTGTGCTATTGCAAGCAAAGCAATGGACATGGAAAGAACAGGAGACTTGCTTCCTTTTCTATATCTAGCTGTGACATGAGCCTCCTGTTGTTGCACCCTGCGAGGCTGAACCACCTCACGCTCCCTGCTGGGTGGTATGCAAAGACAAGGCAGACTCAAGGACAAGCATATATTTTACCAGGTGCCATGGAATATTGCAAGGAATATGAGCAGGTATTCTTAGTATTTCTGTTTACCATAATGATTCATAGTTACTCACTCATCCACTCATCACCTCCTCCATTGGGGCTGATTCATGGCATTGTTTAAGAGCAAGTTCAAGTTAAAAAGGATGAATCAAAAATCTCCCACTGCAAAATATATTTCAATCCAAGCCATCTGGCAGGAGATTTTAGAATCAGCTCTAAAGAATGACCACTGCATCTCTGAGAATCATGGAATGGGAAGTTAAGCTACAACTGAAGTCTCAATTCTAGCTTCACTAGGAGCCATGATTAAAAGACCTTTGTGTGAACTGCAAGGGCTGGGTGTGATAATCTATATTTCATTCAGACAGGAAAAAAAAAACAGTTATTAATTACATTCCAGAGATTATTTCCAGATTTTTCAATTTAATTTTATTAATTAAAAAAAAAAAAAAAGATCTCTTCTGACTTGCCACTGAATTCATTAGCCAATAGAGAAAATAAGATTGGCTAAGAAAACAGCACCTGGAAGACCTACATTTGAGTTTCTTTGCTGCCTGGTTTGTGTAAGGGCTGAAGCCCACATGTCTAGCCCCTGGGCTATATTCTCTGACTAGTCTGGATTATTTTACTTTTTATAAATGAGTAAACATCAACTGCAACATAAGAGGGTGGCTTTTATTTTAGTACTTTCTTGGGAACTAGGTATAAAAGGGATCTGCAGCCTGGTTGTTTCTATGCCAAACTGGTACTCCAAAAAGCAAACCAGCATCTAGATGTGAATCATCATACTTCCAGAGCGGGGAAAAAATGGAAATAACTTTGCTAGCATTTTCCCAGCTCTAATATACACAACACATCCAGGGGACATCCTGGAAGTCCCTCTTCAGGGCACACTGTGACATGCCTCACATCAAAATGCTGATACGCACCAACATCCTTGCCCCAGACTGCATATCTACCTGGTGACTCCTTGAGCTGCTTCATGCATCTCTGCATTGTCTTAGAAAAGTCACTGACATTCTTTTCTAGCTGCTCAGCTGCAATTTCCATGACAGGATCATTCATCCAGCTCTCACACCACTGCATCCAGTCGGACACTGTAGTCCAGAGATCGTAGTATGGCTGGAATTTCTTAACCATCCTGGCTAGCTTATTGTACTTTGGAGAGAGGGAAAAAACAAGCATAAGCAACAGGTGTTTTCTCCTCTGGACAACAGCTTTGCACGTTCGAAGGCCAAAAAAAGGCACAACTCTTTTCTGGATCTCAAGCAAGCAATGAGGAAATGTATTTCATGAGGATGTATCAGAATGCCTTCTCCTGGGCCCACATTGTAGACTCCAAGGGACAGTGACTAGCAGAGCTGGCCCCTACACCTTGATGCCAAAATGCATCCAGTGGAGCTGTTCCTGCACTGTGTGTCTCTCTCTCCACTTACCTCTCCAAATGCTCTGCTGCAGAATGAGATTTTGATGGGCTGCCCACACACAATTAGTATCAAATCTTGGATGCTTATAGAGAAGGAAAAGTGCCATGGACTGGGAGGCGGGAAAGCAACACGTGAACTCCACTTCTACTCTGCAGCCAGACTAGGCTGGATGTGGATGACAATGATTCACTGGCAGCTGAGCAGCTACAAGCAAAATGAGTGCTTGCAACTATAGGAGATGTTGTCATAGGAGAAGATGCTATGGCCTGAGCCCAGCCAGTTACCTGCACACCACTGTGCCACCATTCTCATTCACATCACTGCAGTAACAGCCTTACAGAATCTGATGCACCTTAACTGCTGCTTCAAGACCTTCTCCATCCAATTCCTCCTCATTATCAACACTCAGACCTGCGTGTGGACACCCAGAGTTTCTCACAGTATGGCAGTATCAGGCCCTTGAGCAGCCTTCCACATTTGCCTGGGATCAGCTCTTCTGCAGCACAGTGGAGTGATGGAGCAGTGTGGTCACTGTACAGGACCACACAGCAGTTCACCAGATAAATCAAAACAGCATGAAGAATTCCTTCCCAAGGAACTGTGTCTTATTTGCTCTACCTATCACCTAGAAGGCCCAACAAAGATTAGGGTTCAGTAGGTACAGGACCTGACACTTACATTAGTAACTTTCATCCCAAGGATTCTTTCTCTATTGTTGTAGATAATTGCCAAATTCTGAAGCTCCTTCAGCTGCTCCCTGACCTCCCTTGCTTTGTTAGCCAACTCATGGGCTTTGTTAACGTTTTCCTGGACAGAAAATTCACAAACCACCAGCTGGAAGACAAAAGGCAAGCATGAGATGTGGCTCTGAAGCTGAGTGCTGCTTCTGGAGATCTCAACTTTCTAGTGTGCTCTTTGTTACACAAAAAGCAAGACTTCTATGCTTACAAATTTCACCTCCCCTCATCCATTTCCACTTCTGTTTAGACCACACTGAAAGCAGTGAGGCGAAGCAACAACCAGAGATCAGGTGGTTGAAAGCACAAATGTGATGACCAGCTGCTTTTCACCTTTGTGACAAGAGTTAACCCCTGAGGAGCAACAGCAGTAAGGCTATGCCCAAATTTCTTGCTACTGAATTTATAATGCCATTAGTTACAGAATCAGGGAAGTGAAAATAGTAGCTCTACTGAGTCACTCTGTTTCCAAGAATTGTTTATTAACACACATCCAAAGCTTCTCTAACAACTTTAATGTTTTGTTTTGGTGCTTCTGTTTATTTGTTTGGGGTTTTCTTGTTTGTTTGAGGGTTGGGTTAGGTTGTTTTGTTTTTTGTAATCTAGTGTTGGAGTATTATTATCTGTGGAGGCTATTTCCAAGAACTAGGTGACTGATTGCAGCCTTTCCTGTATTTGAGAGTTGCTGGTGAAAAACAAAACTCCAGACTGTTTAAGCAGAAACCAGAGGTATCTCAGCTCTGAAAGGGTCTTTCATACAAGATGAATTAGTTCTATGCCTGAATGCTGTATTTTCCCTCCTGATGGCAGCACATCATGAGAGACAATCTCATGATGAATGCACAAGAAAGAAAAAGATGGTGCATGGGTTACCCAAGCATCAGGAACTAGAATAGTGTATCTCAGTGAAAAAGATCAGTATTTCTACAAAGAATATTCACACAAAAGTGAAACTCTTAACCAAAACCTCAATTTCCCATTAAAAAACAAAGAAACAAAAACCCAAACCACCACCAAAACAACAACAAAAAAATAAACACCCAAAAACCCCAACCCAACCCAACCACCCAATCAAAACCAAAAGGGGAGGTAGTTTGATAATTTTTGGTCTAACAATACATTGATAGAAAAATTAATCTGACTAAAATCTCATCTACAGTTAGAGCTACAAGGATGATTGGGGGACTTGAGCATCTTTCCTATGGAGAGAGTCTGAGAGACCTGAGGCTGTTTAGTCTGGAGAAGAGATGACTGAGAGGGGATCTCATCAATGTCTATAAATATCTAAGGGGTGGGCATCAAGTGGATGGGGCCAATCTCTTTTTGGTAGTGTGCAGCAATAAGATAAGGAGCAAGAGGTATAAACTTGAACATAGATTTCACCTCAACATGAGGAGAAATGTCTTTACAGTGAGGGTGACGGCACTGGAGCAGGCTGCCCAGAGAGGTTGTGGAGTCTCGTTTTTCTCTGGAGACTTTCAAAACCTGCCAGGATGCATTCCTGTGTGAACTACCCTAAGTGATCCTGCTTTGGCAGGGGGATTGGACTTGATGATCTCTGGTCCCTTCTAACTTTTAATGTTCCGTGATTGTGTTTCGCATCTGGCTGAGCACAAACACTTCAAGGCCGCCTCCTCCAGACAGTTTATTGTCAGTTGCTTAATACCTGCATCGTTTCCAGGTACTTTTGAAAGTCACTTTGATTTACAACCTGGAGCTTTCGAAATTTGTCTTCATCCTTCAGGTGCTGGAGTCGAACGGACTCAGCTTGCCTAGTTATTTTCAGTGGCCAGGAACTTGCAGCCCACCTGCACTCACATGATATAACAAAACAAAATGAAAAGAAAAAAAAAAAAGAAAAAAAAATGAGAGAGAAGCTTTCTGAGCATATGTTTGAAATGTTGAAAAAAAACCCAGAGTGACAAAGTCAACTCCCACCAAACAAGGAAGCTTTACAACAACAGACAAACATGCGGTTTCAACAAAACAAATTTTTTTCCCCCCCAGCTTTTCTTGTTGATATGCAGTCCTTGTGACTAGTCTATTCAAATGGAGAGGGCTGGGAGAAGTGGAGGGTCTTTTTAAAAGGAACAAATCCAGTAAGTGGCTGAAAAGCTAGGAGACAGCAAAATAACAGTTGGCATCCAGAGGGAATGTCTGTCTTTGAATGTATTCACAAGCAACTGAAAAAAATGGGGTCAGTCTTGGTTTGTGGCTTTTCAGAGCTATTGAAAAAGCCAGTCTCCTGTTAAGCAGGGCAGTGAGGGGCCAGGCTAACCCAGATGCAGTGAAGCTCTGGAGAGCAAGGCTTCTGCATAGTGTCCTAGGGAGTGCAATGCAGGTAACAGGAAAGGCTGCACAAAGTGGCTACTCATGCCAAGGCAGGTTTTTTAGTTCTTACTCAGCTGTAGCCTGTTACTCTATTGGATTTGTTAGCCTGTGTGCTCTGCCAGATGCCAGTTTTGCAGCATTAAGCTCCAGGTCATACCTGTGGTGCCTTCGGTGCCTGGGGCAGCTAGTGCCTACTAGTTCTGCAGGAGTGAGGTCTGGTTAGTGACCTTACAGGTGCATCTGTACTAAGCTATCCCAGAGCTGAGCTCCTTTCCTGCAGCTTCTGTGGGGGTTTTGCACTGTGTGTCCCATGGTTCTAGTTTCAGGAGCACTCTGCAGAGACTCAGTCGTGTTGCAAACACACTAGACCAAGTCCATGTCATCTGAGAGGTGCTGACTTTAGAAGTTGTGAAGCTGTGTTTGTGACCTGACTCTGCTACTGGGGCACAGACAGGCCTCAATCTGAATAATATAGCCAAAGATAATAACTAAGATGAGACTGCATGGAAAAGAAATGCAGTAATAACACAGGGTTCGTGTTCCTGGCAGTCTTCCTCCCTTGGAAGTGTTCATTCAGTTCCAGACAGAGACTAAACTGTGCACTTTGGGACCTCGAAAATATCTCCAAACAAATGACAGAGGAGAATTTTAATACATTTAACAGGTTAATAGCTACCCCTTGCCCCAGGCCAGAAGACACCATGAACCCATGTTTCTTCTCTATAAACTTCATGTCAAGAATACAGTGTTCGTATAGCCTGAGAGGCACTTAAAAGTTCTACTGGAGCCCTTGATAGCACTGAGAATGGTAATTGCTGCAAAGTGTTCCACTTTGACAGTGGGAGAAATGCCTTCTGCTCACTTGTCATTGAAATCTTCTTCAGTAAGGATGTAAAGGAATTCCTCCAGGACCTCGTAACCTTCCATGACTTCCCTAATCAGTTTCTGCACAGGGTGAAAGAGACCAAAAAAAAAAAAAAGACGCCTTTTAGACCATACTGATTCCAGCTCTCTGGTGTATACCTCATTTTCAGAAGGTGTCTTTGAGGGGTGTTAGTCACACAAGCTTAATGTGATTTAGGCTGCTCTCTCTGCTGTGTGAACAGGGGGATGAATTTGCAGCCCCTTGTTCTGCAACTGATCCTGCCACCACCACCCTCTGTTCTATGGGAATCAAGAGAAGTGTGACCCAGTGGATAAACTGAGTGCTTGGGGGTATCCTTCAGGTTCTTTTCTTGGCATGGACTAGTTGATGCCTTTGTTCCCCCACTTGTTCAGCTGGGAGAAGACTTACACCTTGAATAACTGCGAAATCACTCAGCACTAGAATGTCCTATGAGAAGGAATACATCAACAGCAACAGGAGCATTTGGTACCAGAAAGATTTTCTTGAAAGCAACCCAAATGCACACAAATGCAGAATGGATCATCCAGGTAGGAAAAAAAAGCAGAGATAAGTTTTTTTAGGCAAGATTTTTAACTGCTATTTTGTTTTGCATAGATATTTAGATTTGTGATGGGTATTTAAAAAACACAAATCTCAGGAATCACAAAAATACAAAGCATGCAAAGTCATCCAAGTGAAAAAAAAAACGGAGTTTTGCTTCTGAGACACCGTATTGACAAATTTCCTCCTCACTTCCCTTGGTGTCCCCTGTCCATAAGGAGATCATCCCCTACCTCCTGCACAGCCAGCTGCTCAGGGACTCCCTTCATCCACTCCCGCAGCTCAGCCAACTCCTCAATACTGTTGGGTTTCTCATGCATTTTGCTGCTGACATCTTTATATACATCACAGATCTGCAGGAGGACACGGCAGAGAAAAGGCCATGAAAAAAACATGAATTGCTAATGGACAAATGGGAAAACCTTCCATGATCCACCCACTTCCCATTCTAAAGGTGGTCTAAAGTGACGAATAACACATTCCTGTTCTGTCCTTTTCTTTACACAGTTTTCCTCCATCCATCTCATTTGAGTTCAAATGGAATGAGACTGCCAAAAAAGAGGAAGAGGAACCACAGGTATGTAGCTGAAGTGATGACAATAACAGACTTAGACAACCCTCTGGCAGATCCAATTTTCTAGATTCCACTTGCCCTTAGAGCAAGCAGGAGGAGCTTCAGATTATCTACTAGGCAGATCTTTTCAACCCACCTACATATTTTTATAAGATGACAAGGCCTTGAAGAACTTCATCTCAAGAGCTACAGCTTTTAGGCGTATAATTTGTTAAAAGCATATAGTACTTGATTTGGTTAAGTCTGTATATATCCCCTCTGGTCATTTTTGTTGTTTTTGTTTTTTTGTTTTTTTGTTTTTAATAACCACTCCAATGCAATCTTTTAAATGTCCTCATTAACATGGCCTCAGTTGCTGTACTTTGGCCATTTCACAAACACAGTAGCTTCAAAAGCAGAAGGACAAGACACTGACAGATATCTACAGAACAAAGTAACTTACATTCTCCACCTGCAAATGGAGGGTTTTAGCCAGTATGTCCAACATGGAAGTGGCAAGTGCTTTGTATTTTTTGGACAGATTTTGCTTAACTCCTTCTACGTTAACGTGAAAGGGACCAATAACAATAGAACTGGGTAAAGTGTTGAACAGGTTCTTTTCAGACAACTGCAGGTTTATTATGCTCTTCACCTCCTGGGCAGATGGACATTGCTCTTCATAGTCTCTGTAAGTAAAAACACCACCAAACAAACAAACAAAAGCAATCTAATGCAAACTTTCAGCACCCATCCAGGCTGTTCAATGGATGCCCAGGTGGGTCTGCCCAAAAGATGGAGACACTAAATTGTCTGCTGTTATTAAAACACTCATAGAGTGTTTTGGATTGGAAGGGATCTTTAAAGGTCATCCTGTCCAATCCCCCTGCAATAAACAGTGACTTCAACTACCTCAGGTTGCCCACGTGTCTATTTGAACATATACAGCACAGACTGAGAGAGTACCAATGCCTTGTAGATCTTCTCAACAAAGATATGTCTACATAATAAGCGAGGAGAGTTTGTACCACAGTCAAGCACAAGGGCTAGCTCTAACTGAGCAAGGGAAGCTCCAGTAGGAAAGATACCCCATGTGGAACCCATCTATTTGGATGCCTAGCCTGCAATGAAGGCTCTGCTTCAGTGTCCTCACTGCTACGGTTACCAACAGCCAGCAGAGGAAGCCAGGCTGCCTACACCTACTTCCACTACACGTAGTGGAGTAGATAGGCTTCCAGCCTTGGAAGATGTGTATAAAAATCCCCATGAAACTAGCAAGTAGCATAAGAACATTACTGGGAAGCAAGGGAAGGGACAGACTCAAACCCACAACAGGTTTTAAAGCACAGTTAAGCGTGCAGTGGAATATGAGCACAGAATAGCTGCAGAAAAGGAGTGTAAGAAAGAGATTGAAGAGCTAACAAGGCAAAAGAAGAGGGAGAGACAAAATGAAAGCACTGCTGTAAACAGGGCAAGATCAGGAAGCACTTTGATAGAGATCAGGCACTTCAGAGTGTTTTGGGAAGAGACAGGAATTTGTCAGATGGGATTGGTAAACTGATTAAGTTGGGATAACAAAAGAGAAAAAGGGTTTCACTCCTAATGTTTGGAAAAAAATGTGAGGCCTAAAAAGATCATTAAAGTAACAGGCTAAAGGACAGCAGAGGTGCAAAGAGCTCTGGCAGTGAAAACAATGAGGCTGAAACAGAAGCAAAACTCTTGCTCTCTACAGAATGTTATCAGCCTGAACAGACACTGTTTGAAGGAGGTCAGAGTCAAGTATGCTAACTGGATTTCCAAACAGGATGAGTCATTTTTAAGGCCATTAATATGTCCAATTACACTTACAAACATGACAGGATTGTGACTGCTGTCTGAGGCAGAAAGAAATTCTCGCTGCCAGCACCAATGTCCTCTAAAAGCATGGACCATTGCCCATGTCTGGAGATCTCACATCTGAGGCGTGTTACACACATCTGTGGCCTCAGAACAGGTCCTGCATTCTCACACGCATCCACACAACCACTTCTGAAAAGGCTTGCCATTTGGGTTAGAGGCGTCTTTGTCAGAAGCCACTCACCTCAGGAAGTAGTGAGCATCATTGTTATTTAGCTCCAAGAACTCCTCGTATCTCTTGGCGTAGGCCTGGAGGGCAA
This sequence comes from Ramphastos sulfuratus, assembly GCA_013399055.1. Taxonomy (NCBI): domain Eukaryota; kingdom Metazoa; phylum Chordata; class Aves; order Piciformes; family Ramphastidae; genus Ramphastos; species Ramphastos sulfuratus. The sequence continues at coordinate 23,226 of WBNM01008876.1, read as the reverse complement.
TCAGTGCCTTCTGAATGGCAGACCGCAGAGTCTCGCGCGCTTCCTCCACTTCTGGGTCGTGCAAGCCCACTGAGTCCAGTAAGGGTGTGCCTGGGATATGTAGGTTGTCCAACACATACTAAAAGAGGAAGGAGAGAGGTCTGGAGAGGACTAGCAGAGCTTGCCTCTCTCAGGAGAGAGGCAAGACCATCACTAGTGGCACCTTTGGGAAGCCATGAAGTCCATCCTTCTACATTGTGCTAGGAACTGTTTCATCAGTTTTATGTTGTCCCCAAAGGAGGGTCTAGGGAGACAGGTCTGACAGTAACAGGTAGAAGGATGCATATGCAAAAGAGATCTGCAGCACACTGACAGCACTAGAAAAGGTGCTGCTTCCTTTATGAGCCTGCTTCTGCCAGCTGCCATGGTCTTAGGGCAACCAAGCTACCTAGGACATGTTTCTGGAGAGCCTGCAGCATGAAAGCAGAGACAGCAACCAGATAAAATATCTGCAGGGTTGGGGATCTTGAAGAAATTCTTTCAGAAGAGAACTGCATTAGCATAAAGCTGTGCCCAAATTAATTCCACAGGATTCCCAACTACCTGTTTCTGCAACTCTCTCCCCCACAGTACAAGCTCAGGGGTGTCTATGCCAAGCTGCAATGCACTGAGATTTGCACAGCTTTATTGCTGTTGACATTGAATTCACCTTCTCCAGCTGTGGGACACCATGAGTCACCAGGATTCCTTTGTTGAACAGAGAAATGAGGGACCTCTCAAAGCTCTCCACAGAAGGGCTGAAATGAACACCACAGCTGTCTAGCACAAGGTCTATTACAAAGAGTGGATTCCTTTGAGACCTGCAGTGAGAAGAGAAGGGGTGCTTTCTGAGACAATGGCACACACCAGTATTGCTCTGGTGCTGGGACATAAATGCCTACTGGACAGGAAAGCAAAGCAGAGGAGACAAGTACCATCCCGTGCAGCTGAAGGTAGGAAACAACATGTTCTGAATTTAATAGTAAAGACATTAAGAACTCCTGCCTATCAAGGTGAATGAAGTGTCAATCATGACACACCAAGATCCCCAAAAGTCATAACCTTATGTTGAGAATTGGAGCTGCTTTACAGAAAAATTGCAGATGCTCTTCAAACCAGGCATTCAGCATCTCCAATATACTCCTAAAATGCACCTTCTGGAAGTTATATTCAGTATCTACCAATCTTGTATGTTATCAGCATGGTTCAGGATCTGCTGAAGCCACTGTCAAGACTTCCACTGATTTCAAGGTAAAAAAACCTTGTAGTAACCATTTGCTCCCCTGAGAATGCTGGAAGTGGCCAATTTTTAGAACAGTATGTCAAAGTAGCAGACCTTGGTTCTTATGGGTTGCCCCATATCACTAACAACAGCTTGACATCTCTGCTAATGGCAGCCAGCTCTGTGTCTCTCTTCCACAGCCAAGCAACTGTGCCAGGTGGAGGACTAAGAGAAGCAGTCCATCCTAAAGCCCTGGGCAGAGGATAGACAAAGCTTGCTTGTAAAACCAGTACTAAGAAAGACAACAGCACTACATCCTGCTGCTCTTTTCACCCTTTTTTCCTATCCCTTTCTTACCTGTAGGGACTATTGATGAGGTCACCTTCCCATTCCATGTCCTTTGAGCAGTTCAGGATGCCATGGCAAGCACCCAGCAAAAACTGGGTGAAGCTGATCAGGGAGTTCTGGACCAGACACCACAGGGAGTCCTGACACATGAAGGTGATGCGCTTCATCAGCCGACCTAGTTTGGACATCTGGTAGACATCCCAGCGCCTTTGCTTCAGGTTGTACCAGCCTTTGCCTGCATTTCCCAGGTTGTTCTTTACTGCAGACTTTAGAGTATTGATCCAAGTATCCTCAAGAAACATCTGAACCTAGGGCGAATTAAAAAAGCAAGCTGTGTCATCCTCCAGGGGCTGATGGGAAACCAGTACGGTGAGGTTAGCTGCTGGTTGGGACTTCTGGACCCTTCTCTGCAGTGAAAGGCAACTGTCCTCTCAGAGCTGCAGAGCTAAACAGTAGCTCTCAAATCCATGCACACACATGTGGCATTTGAACCTGGTAACACATCTCCTTTGTTCACAAAAGATCTACAAAAAGAAAGCCTGGTATTAAAACCCAGGAGTGCTCTGTTCTTGCTTTTCACACACAGTGTTTCCTTTTTGTTCTCTTTTCTATAGAGCAGTATCCCTGGAGCTGCCTGTGTCAGGGTCCCTCATAAAAAGTTGTGTAGACAGTATGATGAGGAAGTAAAGGACAGAATGTTGTCTTCTCCTGACAAGTGAGGAGAAAGAGGGGAAGGAGCCAAGGGCATCAGCAGTCTGCAGTGGTTTAATTTATTAAAATACCACCAAGTGTCACTTTCGCTCCACAGGCAGCTGCTGTGTGCAATAAAACAACCCCAGTCACCAAGTGGATGACAGCACTGCCTGGATGAAACAGCATGGGACTGGAAAGGACCAGCACACTTCCTCTGCCACTGATTTATTATGGAACCCTGTGCAAACTACTCCGTGTGGCTACATCCAGGGTGCAGTGTGCTGCATGAAGATCTTCTGGTGAGAACTGTTGTCCCAGTCTGTCTGCTGGCATTACAAGCAGAGTAATTGAACTGCATAAAGAACAGAGTGTAAAAAGCATCACCCTCATGGAGTGCTTTATGGGGAAATCAAAGCTCTTGTGCCATGTAGAAGAAGGGAAAGGGAAATAAAAATAGGGGGGAAAAAAAGGAAACTTTTGAGTACCAATCAGGACTGTTATCTACCTGAAGATGGAAAGAAGGAAAGAGGGGCTGTAGCCCTGTGTAGCCACTTGTTCAGCACATGACTAAAAGCAGTCAACACTGGCTGATGTTAACTAGGGGGGTAAGGTTCTTCCAGACCATTTTCCTCACGTCCCAGTAAATTTGACACACACTTGCAGATTCCTCCCTGCCCCACCCACAGTGTCTCCTTTGCAAGCTCATCTGTGTCCAGGTTATTGATCTGCAGCTGCTGTGTCTAATACTTGCTGACAGCCCTGCTGGCTGCTCCACGTGTTCACCCTCCACACTTCCTCTGCTCACCTGAGAGAAGGTCTGGATCTGGATCTGTTCAAACTCTTCCAAGCAGACACACTTGGCTAAGGTTGAGTTAAACAGTGACATGGCAGCTGCCTTGTTGCACTCATCTTTCACCTGTGTAAGAAGAAGGATGACTTCTGGCCTGGTCAGGAATGAGGCAAAGCTGAAACTTGCTTTTTGTTCATGAAAAGGGTAGTCTGGGATCCAGATGAGCCCTGGCACCAAAAGAACCAAAGAACCCCAATGTGTTATTGCCTGCAACATTCACCCCATCCTCTGGTTTAGAGGAGAGTACAGTTCCCCTTGGGACGGCGCTTGTGACAGGGACTCTCTGATGCACAGGCGTTATCATGTAGCAGTTTCAGCAGAGGGATGGATTAAAGAGAGAATTTCTGCAGTGTCCCATTAGGAGCTGAGGGACTGTCTTGGTCCCCGACCTTCCTGAGGCTTTGGCTCATGAAGTTTCTATGAGAAAGCACATGGGACTTGAAGAATCTTCCCATTGAGGCCTTAAAGTGCAGCTGAATCACTTGGGAAGCACCTCAAGGTATTCCAAGTGCAGAAAACATGCCCCTTCATCTTTCGTTGTCATCATTTTCCTACAGTTTGGGACTCTAGAGGAGCCTGAGCCCTCTTTCACACCTGAGGTATGCCATAGCTGAACATAGGAAAAGGGAGGCAGCCAGCACCAGCACACAGCAGAAGGCAGCTAAGCCAATGACACTGCCATGAGTTTGGTGCCATTATGGGTACACCTGCAGTCACTGCAACTGAGTTGATGGACAGTAAGGTGTTACACTGAGGGAACATGAACATGCTAACATACTCTAAAAAGCAGCAGGGGTGCTCAAATGCCTCACATAATCTCCTGCTGCTGCCCCTTATAAGCCCTAATCATTAACATGAAGCTGAGAGGTTTTGAAACAAAGTGTGGATCCTATCAGAGACAAGAGATCACACAACCACACTAGGTCCAAAGTGCTTTACTGTTTCCCATACCTTTCTCTGGTACTTTCTTCTCTTTGTCTGGCAATGTGACATAAAAAAAGGTCTCAGGTTTGGAAGTGACAACTCTGTCAAAGCTGATCCTGTTCATGGTGCGCTCATAGTCTAATGCCACTTCTTTCTCCAGGCAGCACATGCAGTCTAACACCCTGTTACAAGACATGGAAACCATGATAAGCCACAGTGCTTGAGCAGAAGCAGTGTGTCTGCAGCTCTACTGCAACACAGACCCTTCACTCCCTCCCTCCTGGATTTTGCTAACCCAGAAGCTCACACACTACTGAAGGCATTAGGAGAGCTGTGAAGACAGTGAACCAGACAGTTAAGCTACCAACTGGACGTTTAATAACAGAGGTAAATGTCCTTTCAGATCAAAGCAAAATCTCCACTGAGGGTGCACAGAGGGAGAAGCATTACTGAGAGGAAGAGAAAAAGCCAAGAGCTGAGGAAGCTTGTTGTCAGCTCTGGAAAAGTTGGGCTGAGACATTCTGCCAACTGCCTCCTGCTGAACACCTCTTGAAATCAGTTTCCTCAGCTAAAATGTGTTTAAGTGCTGAAATCTTGCTCTGCTTGCCCTAGGAAATCATCATCTTTCACCTCAAGCAGGCAGAGTACTTTTCTTTATACCTCTATTTCTGCTCACAGAGACTAATTCCTCTCCTGCTCTCCAGTTTAGGCTGGCAGACCATGCAGCCCTGCACACCTTCCTGTCTCTGAGCAGGGCAATCAGTCATGGCTAATTCCCAGCGACACCACCAATGGCTCATGATTCATCAGGCCAGGGACTCTTAAAATGCCTTCCTGATACAAACTGCATCTCAAAGAGACACTTGATTATATCCAGGTGTTTACATCATGCTGTGCAGATCTTCTTTTGATTTTGGCAGCTGTTAATAAGCAGAAGAGTCACCAGCAGACAATAGCCAGCTCTCTGGAGACAGCTGGTGGTCTGCAGATCAATTCAGCAATGAGTGATCTGTTCTCTGAAAGCACAGGGAGACAGCAAGGTCAACCATGTAATTTCTGTCCAACTTTCCTGCTGTTGAAGGCCACTTAACTGCAGGTGTAAGCATGGCTCAGCGGATCTGCATATGAAGGATATCTACTTCATCTGAGAGTACTGACAGATCACCCATCCTGTACATGTGTCTCTGGGGTTCTTGTCCTACCTACTGCTGTCACTTTGGGCAAGATGGTAGTATGCACAGGCTGGAAAGAAGGCGAGATCCACAATCTATCAGTTGGATACTCAAGATCTGCCTCCATTGCCACCCGTTTGTATCCTTATGAAGCTCTGCAGTGTTAATGGACTGAAGGCCGAGACCCCGGATGTGTACTTGATACTTTACCTGTCCTCTGTCTTCAGTCTGGGAGTGTTCATGGCCAACAGCTTCATCTTCTGCAGGCTCTTCTCACTGATGCTGTTTTGTCCATCTGTGGGCATGCAGTCCACATAGAGGTGATACCTTAGCAGTGCCTCTGTCTTCTTACGCAAGCTGTGAGCAGAAGCTACCCGCTCTGCAAACACCCGTGGGTCTTCAGCCAGAAACAACAGGCACACTCGTGGCACCCAGTACTGACATGCCAACAGTGGGGCTCTCCCTGGAAACAAAAGTAAAGCTTGCAAGAGTCTGCAGGAGATGAACACAAAATGACTTGCGCCGGCAAGCGGCTCCCTGATGGACAATACAACTGGGCTGGTTGTACTCATCAAAATGAAGGACCAAAGCTGAACACAGCAGGAAGAAGAAGCGTGGAATTAGCAGCATCTCCAAAGTTTTTCAAAGGAGGGTACTTGATCTTAATATGTTGACCTACCCCCTCAAAAGGGCATTGGCCCAGAGAGACCATCCCTTACCTTGTCTTGAAAGCAGGAGAGATGGGAGACAAAGAAAAAGGGAAGGCCTCAAACGGGTTGTCAAATTAAGGTGTGGAGTTCTCTTTCCTAGAGGTTTTACAGGACTAGTTTAACAGACATGTCAAGAGTGGTATCAGGGAGAGAAATTCAATGCTTTCTTGATGTCCTTCTCATCTCCACCCAAGACCACCATGGGTAATGGACTGGCTCTCAGAGTACGTGTTAGGTCCCTAAAGGCCTTATTCGAAACACACCTTCCGGAGTTACTCCTCCATTGAGAATGGGTCTCCCCTCTTCATCCTGTACCAGCCCATTCTTATCTGTTTTGTGGACCAAGTAGAGCTCTGGCTCCTTGTCATAATCCAGAACACCAACATCAATCCATTTGTAGATTAACTTCTGGTTTTTGGGGTCCTCTGAGAGAATAAAGGATTAGAAAGCAAGGTTAGTCTATTCTATCTATTCTAGAGACTACAGCGAATGGACTTTCCTGATCAGAGTGGTGAGGTTACAGTTAAATTCATTTACTAGTTTGAATCTGAGTGAATCTCACATATTTTCTGCTCTGATCAACTAAACACTGACCTTGGATCTGACAGCTAAGCATTTCCAACCGTTTGCACACACCAGAGACCTTCATTTTCCTCCTGCTACCTCTGTGAGTTCTTTGTGGGCCATCCTACCACTGCCTGCTTTAGGCAGCTATTATACTCAGGTCCCACATGTCCCAGCATCTTCTCTTTCAGCTTCCTGATTCCTTTGCCCCTAGATCTAGCCAAGCTTCTGAAGGCTGCCCCAGAGCTGGAGTCAGTCTGCATGCCAGTTCCTATGCTTTAAAGCTAGTGCAGACGTGTCAATAGGAGCTGCAGCCACAACTGGACACGAATCAGTACAGCTGCACCTAGTGATACCTTCCATTAGGAAGGCTCTGAGTGGCAGGAAAACAACAGATGTCCACAGCACTTAATTTGCCCCAGATTTACTACTTGGATTTTCACTGCAGTCTGAAATTGACTTCTGATGCTGCACACCCAGTGAATCCAGGCAGAAGATACTGTGTTCAATCTAAACTACTAACTTCGTGATAATATCTACATAGCAATAAAGCAACATTTTGATTGTATTAACTTCAAGGCACAGAAAGGCAAAAGGGCAAAGGCAGAAGCTACTTCTAAAAAAGTGTAAACAGTCAGTCCAGGGCAGGACTGACAGCTGTCGAGATCCTTGGTCTGGCTGTCTGCCTGAGCCTGGCCAGAAGGAGTTAATTGCTTTTTCTGCTGCTCAGAGCTGCCTTTGTCAGAATCTACAGGCTGCCTTCTGCTGAATGGGCCTGGAATTGTCAGCATTGTCTTGCTGGAGCAGTAACTCATTCAAGCTTTACCGTGTCCCAGCACATCGTCTGTAGGTAAAAGTGCTTTTCCAGGCACTGGCTTTCTATCCCGAGAACCTGGCTCCAGTCCTAGAGAGATCCATTCTTCTGGAGTTCGACACTCATAGTCCTTATCGTCAAACACCTGAAAAGCCAGGGCATGAGTGAAATGGCCTCTTCCTTCGGACAGAAGAAAATACCTAATACAAAACTGCATGGGAGGAAAATGAATAAGCGGCTCCTAAATGCTCTACGAAAAGGGAAAACAAGTCCAAGTGTCAAAGCTGTGCTGATCTTTGACCAACAACCTTCCCCCAGGCAGCAATCTGTACCTCGAGCCATTTCCTCTGGAGCAGACACACACTGGGAGAGGTCTCATCCAGTAATACTGCTGTCTGCTGCATCTAGGAGCAAATAGGAGACAACACCTTTTCTTTGGACACACAAATGGCTGCGAGGAGTACCCTCAAGGACTATTGGTTCTGACTGAAGTTGTGGGCACCCTGCAGAAGATGCTTACCATCTGGTAGAGATCCTTCAGGGCCCAAACCTGTTCTAAAGCATTTCCTTATTTTATCACTTGTATGGATGATAGTTAAGTGTCTTGCAGTTCTCAAAAACACCCTGTGGTATAAGCACTGAGACAGATCACAAGTACCAATCATGCTCTCTTACCTTCAATGGGAGGTAGACAGGAAAGACAGGATCTTTCCTCTCCCTAATAGTTGGCATGTTGCCAGGGTCATGGTGCCTTGGCACCAGCTCATTGGAGTCTATCCCCTTGCTGGCCAGGAGCTGAGCAATATCGAAGGTGAGGTACAGACGTCTTTTCCTGGTTTGGTCAGAGGGGGAAACAACCATTTACTGCACCTAGAAGGGCTCCATGTCTGTAACTCCACTTTTTGATTGTGGACCCCTCCCAGTAAAAGGTTTTTGAGCATACTCCTTATGCATGTACTTCATCTATAGAACACAGGAGTTCGGTTGGAAGGGATCATCTAGCTCAACTGAGAAATTATACACACATACTACAGTACTAATATATTATGGGCATTATAGAGCACAAACGAAAACAGAACTAAAAAGGATGAGAAAAAATATTAAATAAACACAATTAAAAAAAAATATATATTGTCTTCTGAGCTGCCTTGTGGACTGGCTGTGATGTACACAGCCTGCTTGGGAGAGCACTGCCTTACAGCATAGTATTTCCCTAAAGACTTTTGACATCTCACATCTTGAAAACAAGATTCAACACCAAAACCTGCTGTGTCCATTCAGTAGCAATGTCTCTAGGACCTTCTGGTTTCTTACCTCTCTACTTCAATCGCCCGAGGGCACTGTCCTGGAAGCCTTTGGAAGGCAATCTGCACTTTGGGCCGAAATGATTGTGCTGGGAAGTCTGAGTTGATGAGGTTCTTAGTGGTTGGTCCAATCATTTGCTTATCCAGGATACTCTGAAAGTCCTCAGGCATCTTGAAGGTTGTGACTAAGAGACAAAGAGATCTGAACCAAGCAGACATAACTTCGCTTTACATTCACACACACAGGAAGACTGTGCTGTCTCCTGGCTTGCCTGCAGAAGTCACTTCACTAGATTGGTAAGAGAAATTGAGCAGACATCAAATGGGAAACATTAAGGAAGACCTTTTTTTCCTGCTGCAATATGTCATTACAGTTTTCCAGTATCAGAGTGATGGCATGGAAGAAGCCCCCACTGAGAATTACTGTCATGTACCTTATTAGGAGGTAGGGCACTGACCTAGCTCCAAGCAGCTCTGTTCTGTTCCCAGTTTTACTACAGACTCTCTACATGACCGTGGGTAAGTTACTTTCTCCAGTGCACAGCTTCCCTCACTCTCAGAAAGAGATGGGATTCTTCTGCCTCCCTAGGGTACTCTGAGACCAAGAGTCAGCCACAGCTGAGAGAAACTTGGTGAAGATAGTGATAGAGGACTTGGAAAGAAGAAGCTGCTCAGGTCACATTTATGTGCCAGGGACAAATCCCTCCTCAGTGTTGGCTCAAAAGAACCTCCCATTCATATCAGCAGTGGTGCGAGAGAAAAACAAGAGTTATAAAGCAAACAATTTCATGATCTGGCCAAACGTTTTCAATGGAAATTTGCACTAGGCAAGAAGTATACATTCCCAAGAACTGCCTGAAATTAAACCATGTCATTTACCCCATAAATAAACCAAACTGTTTATATTGCTAAACAAGCTGCAAATAATAGAACAGCAGCAAACTGGGAATTTGAAGCTTAACCTAAATTAAGTAATTGCATGCAAGCTTTAAAGAGCACTATTCCCTAGACAGAGCCAAGCATTGAGCTAAAAATAGATTTTAGTGGAGTGAGAGCTTTTCTTTTGACGAACTTTCACACTCCACCAAGGAGAAACTTATGGTTCTGGCTCGTGAGTGGGTATTTTGGACATCGAGCTTTGAATTGAATCTCTCACCATGGTCCACGTGCTTCTGCTTGAGTCATGGATGCGACCCCTTGCTTTCACAGCAGCTGTGCAGAACAGCAAATGATGCTGAAGCCAGACACGTTTCAGGATGATCCAGTATGGAAAAGGCTCCTCTAAGAGGTTATTCCCTTGCCTTTCTTAAGTGGCCCCTGCCTCAACCCTTGTAGCTACATATTGCCTGCAGGGTCTGAAGGAAATGGCCACTGAAGTGGCTCCCTTCTCTCTCCTCCACTCTCTTAAGAAAGGCATCTAGTCTGGTGTGCTGGTTTGAGCTAATTGGAATATTTTAATAGAGAAAATTATACTATATGCTGTGAAAGGAAAACAATGGTGATGTCTACTTCACTCATAGGCTTGCTGAGATGTTTAGGAATAAGAACTCAAAACAAAAGGTAAGTCAGTTGGGCACAGAGTCTGGGGCTGTCTAGCAGCTTCTGGCTTCTCCTTTCTGCCGATTAATTTCATTAACCACTTTCCTTCTAATCCCCTCCAACTGATCCTCAAAATTCTCCTTACACGTAAGGCAAACCTTGGGGTAAGGTATAGGGGTGGGGAGAAGGTGGAAGGGTGGTTGGGAGCCCCTCTTGGGGTCTCTGATTTCTGGGAGGGGTGTTGTGTTTCTGTATTACCTTTAACTTGTATATTTCTGTAAATATTCCTGTATATAGTGTATATATCTGCTTGTATATTGTGCTGAGCTGTAAATAGAGCTTCATCTCAACTTCCAGTTGGCTGAGTTCTAGTTTGGGTCATTTTACAAAGTGTGGGGGGTGGGGATCTCCCAAACCATTACATCTGGAATAAAAATCACCCTACCTATTTACATTGTCCATATCAACATGCACGCTTATGATAATTTCCAGGAATCCCTAAAATGCAGCTCCTTAGCCTCCTGCATGTCTCTTGCTTGGGGTCTTTATAGAAGGGCCCTGATTTATATTTGTTGTCAGGGAGCACAGCTGTCCCAATTTTGTCACTTCATTGTCGCAAAATCCATGGCACCATCCATTATGGCACTTTGTGCACTTTCAACTATTTATGTCAATACTTAGTGTTTCATTTGCATTCACATTCCCAGCTTGATAGCTTCTTCCCCCTGAAGAAGCAGCAGATCATAAATAGAGATCTGTCTCCACTTGTTAAGGATGAGTCTAGCTTGTCAAGATTCACTTGAGGATGCAGTCATTTGTCCTCACTCAGGAAAATAAATGCCACTTCTAAGCACAGGAAGGTGGTATATATAGTTACCATCTTTCTCCAAGACTAAAATCCTTTCACACACACTTTCTCCCCACCTGCTGCCAGTCTATGATCCATATCCCCAAGAGTGCTACAGGGGCCAGAAGAGCGCTGACAATCCTTTCAACCATGCTCTGTCCCTACAGTTGAGCATCCATGATAAAATATGGTCCCACTTCTGGTAAGAGCAGCTCTCTATACACAGAGTGCTTGCATCTAGGGAGAACAAGGAACTGTGGGTTGCAGAATGAAAAAATGAGAGTGGACCATGACATTCTGACTATGGGTACTTAGGTCCTGAACACAGCTTACACAGGCAGGTCCCATTTTCACTGGGAAGGGGTGCTGCTCACTGTGTAGGCATTGATAACACAAACAAATTCAGTGCATATGGCTCACATGGAATCAAAACTCCCACAGGCAGCTCTGCAGCCCACCCTGAGTCCTGGGAGGAGTGGCTATACACGGGAGAAAAGGCAATATGGCTTTACCACCTAGTCAGACCACTTTGCCCCACCTCTAAATGAAATTCACTTTGCACAGGATGTCCAGGCAGCTTGGCACCAATCCTGGGCACTGAGAGGAGAATGAAAGCAGAGCACTAACCTAGTGTCAACAGCCTAGATCCCAGCATGCTCACTCTAAATGGCCTGAAGACTTATGGCCCCATTTCCTGCCAGGTCATGTTTCCTCTTGGTGTATTTACCTCTTGGGGTGTGCTCCTCCATGTATGCCTGATTCAGCAAAGAATAGTATATACGGGGGCCAGCACAAACATCCTGAAATGCAACACGGGAGGGAAGTGTCAGAGACAGCAAAGCACAGTTGTAGCACAGTGTGTGTGTGTGTGTGGGGGGGGGGGGGATGAGAGAGAATGAGGCTAAAATGAGACCCATTTTACCAGAGCCTTAGGGACAATTGAGACTGTGAATAATGGTCAGAAAGGCTCAGAGAGACACAAATACCTGGAAACTTCAGCCCAGTGCACAGACAGGAGGTTTGTCTGTGGAGCGCACCCTGATGTCAGCTTAAGATGTGTTCTGGGGGCTAACTAAGCAATTATTAGGGTTTTACTTCCAAATACCTTCTGCGGTCACTGCCTCATGCCTGCCTTGCTGTGCTGGCATCCTAAACCTGGGCAACATCATAATGATGATAGCACTGCCCACTGAGGAAGGCAGCACATCTATGATCAGGAAGAGCCTTATGGCTTCACCTTGTAAGGGTAAAGGTCTTTCATAAAGGGGTCTGACTAAAATGAAGGGCTAGGACCTGGGGTGAAAGCTGTAAGTCTTCATACCAGTTGTACCACAAGTCTTTCTGTGGTAAAAGGACAGCGGTAGAAAAAGAATTATCCTTTGCACTTACCTCTGAGATGTTGGAAGCTCCTGGAGTGAATATATCAGAGTAAGATGTCTGTTGTCTAAAGGCTGAGTCTTTTATTTGCCCCTGGTTGCAACTTTCAGGAAGCAACAAACTTGTTCCTTGACTGTGGTCCTGGCATGAAGCCTTACTGGTGGTACTGGGATGGTTGGGGCTCCTACCCAGAGAAGTCACCAAATCCTTCTTTGTTTTGTCCATCTTCTCAGGGGAACAATGCCGTGATGCAACCCTTAGCTTGCTAGAGTGGAAAGACTTTGAGCCTGTTACTCTATTTTTAGCACTCCTCCACACCCTCCCACCACATTGGATATTGTTGACTTGCTGAGAAGTGAGTGGGCTACAAGGTAGGTTTGCCCCCCTGCTTTGGTACCAAGCGCCCTAGAGCCTATTGGTCTCAGGTGGTTGACTCAATGTCTCACTGACCCTGGGGAAAGAGAGCACTTTATTATTTCAAATAGGTTTTGGAGAGGGAAAAACAGCAGCATATGCTTTGAAAGCTGCTTTCCTGAAGCAGCAGGGACTTCCCAGATCTGTGGCAGCATTCAAAAGGCTGCCAGGAGTATTTGAGTACACCAGGACTGCAACAGAAGTGCTATACATGCTGTACCCAAATCCCTTAAATCCTTGTCATACTTCACTCCAGTGGGAGTAGTCTACAGCTTAGATATCCACAAGCTACTCCCAGGTGTAAAGTCTGACTCTTCCATTTAAATAATTCAGGAGAAATGTTTAAGCATTGCCTAACGAATATTAAAATATAGCCAGAAGCTCCCTTTTCTGTCCTCCTGCAGGGGATATTTTTGCTGGTGATCTCAGCCTACAAATAATTTCTACCCTTCCACCTTGGGAGACACAAGTCCAGGCAAATATCACAGCTGTACAGCTTATTTTATAAAAATCTTCATGCACTGAGAGACACTAATTAAGAGCAGCCCTTGGATTTCTGGCACGATGATAATGTAACCCTTAATTTTAGGCTTGTCTAAACACAGAGATGACTACTGTAACTAATTAGTGTAGCTAAAGTGACACAAGCCCCTCCAGCCTGCACACACTTTCACTGATGCAACCATGCACACCTACCCGCATGGCTTACTCTTATAAACTATGAGTCAAAGCTCTACACTCCGTCTTTCAAGGCTGTTCCAAGTGCAATACAGCTTACTCATCAATTCCTGTTCAGAGTCAGACCAAGGCTCCTCCTTCAGCCCTATCTCACTAACAGTTTGAGTCCTGTACCCTTGCTAGGACCCATTTGTCTGTCTTGCTTACTTCAAGAGGCCAAGATGCTGCCACGGAGTGCTACGTAAGAGTCTTTCAGCTTGCCACAGCAAAGTGGTAGAAAGACCTTGCCTAGTCTTGCAGGTGGCACAGATGGCATGGTACCCGTTTGGACTTCCATCCCGATGTGGAGATGACAAGGCAGCATCCTCTCATGTCATGCCCTCTCTGTTCTGCCCTTGACTGGAATGAAAACTCTGCCCATCCTATACTCTTGATCAGAGAGGGCAATTTTTTTCTAGATTTCACCTTGCTGCCTGTCTGCAAGAATGAATCAGGCACACGCAGCAGAGACAGCATTACATGCATGCCAGAGGTAAAAGGGAATAGCTGTGCTGGGTTATTACTGCAGGTTCAAGCCAGTGCACAATTTTGAGAGGTTGAATCAGAAAAGAAATCAGATAATAAATCAAAGTTACCATGATGTGAATCCTTTAAGTGAAACAGAGTAAGCAAACAGATTGGAGAGACCTGGGAGACAAGATCAATAATACCTCCTCCCCTTCTTCAAGATAGAAAAATCTCAAATCTTTTTTTCTCTCAGCTTCTCTTTGGCATGCCAACTGGAACCTCATACCCTGAAGAATGAATTTTCCATGGAGGATTTTGTTTTTATTAGCTGTTTTATGCTCTGGCCATATCTATTTTAGCAGCCCAGCAGGATTGATTGGTATCAGCCATGATCCAAGGATTCCTGATGAATCACTGTTGGACTCTTTCGTGCCTGCTGCACTGGCACAGAGAACAGCAGCAAAGCAGAACAGCCCTGTGGTGGCTGATATCTCACCTGAGCATCCTCTTCCTGGGAGCAGGGGTGAGGTGAAGATGTGACTTGCTGTAATTTTACCTCTTGGAACCAGAATCCCCAACCCATCCAGTTCAAAAATACAAACTCCAGGATGCAGTTCATCTGAACCTTTGTCAGGGTGAGTGATTGAGCCCACTCCCAATTTAGCAGGACTAGCAACCTCTGCCTAGATCCAAAATAACGTGGCTGCTGCCGACGGTGGCTGAGTTCCCATGATGGGGGAAGTGTGTGTACCAAGCCTGCCCACAGCAGGCCTAATTCTTCACTGCTTTGCTCCCTCTGTATTCACTTACACCTCCGTAAAGTCTCTCCTGAGCACTTATCTCAAAATAAAACAAACCCCTACTCAGTGTCCAGCTCAAAACCACCAATCTGTCATGCTCTCCCAGCTGCACAGAAGAAGGTCTGGTGTTTGTAACTGCAAAAAAGCCTGACACATACCACCCAAAATAAAGAACAAACCCAGGCTCACGATGTGTTCCCAGCAACTCCCCAGACAGATGAGTAAAACAACTTGCCTGAACTGAAGCTGATACAGAGAGGAACTGCTAAACTCAAAGGGAATCTTACTCTACTGCCACCCCAGCTGCTGGGATGCAGCCAGGTATCCAGCAAAGTTTGGCCAGAGTGTGGGGAGCTTGCTCCAGTGCTAGCAGGTGGCTTTGTGCTCCCACTCAGCTCTCAGGAAATGTCTCCAGGTTGTCTAAAAGACAAGGAGGGAAACTCTTTCTCTTGTATTCAGTACAGCTAATGGGTTTACTGCAAAGTGGCTCACTCTTGTCCAGCCTCCAACTCTGCCAATGGCACCTTCTGCCTTCCCACACTTCTCCAAATGAAGAGCAGCATAGAGGCTCCATGGCTGTCCTCCCCACCCTCCTTTCAAGGGTGACTCTAGATCCTCATCCCTGCGTAGCAGAGCTTGATGTGAATTGCTGAGGCTGTTGCTGCTTGAGGAAAGGAACAATTTCCATCTTGCAGTGAGCATGTGACAGCAGCCTGAGCTCTCAGCCAGTTTTGCCAGAGCAACTGCTGATGGTGTGAAACAGTCCACAGTCCAGGATTTCCTGGGTGCCTGAGGGATCATGAAGAAAAGCAGTGAAACTGCCCAGATCCCTGTCAGTGTCACATTCTGGCTGCTGTGGCTGCTGGCAGGAAGTTGTCTGTATGCCATGTCTGCAGCCTTCAATCCTTTCCTACTTGGAGCACTTTACTCAGGGCTAGAGCTCCACTTTGATAAGGTGGGGAAAAAAGGAGCTCAGCTCATCTCAAGAAGGCAAGATGTCTTCCTGAGAGCAGATCCTCTGCCCACCTCAATAACCCATCATATCCTGCTAACCGTGTGCAGCCAGGAGCATCTCCCTGCCCTTCAACAGCAGATACCTGCCTGGCACCGAGCCATGCTAGCTTTGGCTACGATAAGCTTTGAAAATCATTTCACAGCTGATGAAATGCCTGTCTTTCCAGCAGCTCAGTCATGCTCTCTCACACCTGAAAAGCGTGTTTCCTAGATAGATCAGATACGTTATACTATGCTAAATTGAACTATTAAAAACGAGAGCACATTCTAATGGCACTGCTGACACAACATTAGCTACAGCATCTGTGTGTCATTGTGGCAAAACTATAATTACAATTTCTCAGTAAATCCAAGCTTTACATATCCAAGAAGTTAGACTCCCACGTGTCTTGCTCAATGTCTGGTATGAAGGTTTTTTGATCTGTTGCCTCTACTTGGATTCTTTGATCCAAAGCTTGACAAAATGGACTCCTTTCTTTCAAATAAAGTTCAAAACGGCTAAAAATTGCAACAGGAAAAAAAAAAAGTACTTTAAAAATAATCTAACCCCTAAGCAAAACCGCAGATTGAAACCTAGTAGTCATTTATTTGAAATCTATTTATCTGTGGTTAGCCAGAACCCCAGCTACTACACCTGAAGACACCAACATGTAAAAATGCCTTCTTCTGTAATGTCAGATGTATAATATAAGCTCAGACAAGGTGATGCACTTTCAACAAACTGCTTCAAACATTATCCTATACTGCAAATCTCTTCTGCTTTAAAGAGTGAGTTGAAAGTAATTTCGAGATTTATAGCAGCCAATTCCCTCCAACAATTTGCGTGGCTTTAAAATTGATTTTCCTCCAGGTTTTTAAACGCATTCCTTTATCCGTAGGAAAGCACCACACAACCACTGCTAGAACGTGAGGAGGCAGAGGGGGAACGGCAAGACTGATGGCCAGCGCCTAACGGCAGCGCTGCACTGCGCGTTCTGAGGCTATAGCCATAGTGGGACACGCAAAGTACCCAGGCTGTTACTCTCGCCCTGTTTGTTTCAGTTACGAAGCACAGCAGCCTCCTTTACTGCGGGGGCGCGGCAGAAGCAACAGAAGCAAACCAAGCTAATTGTGCTAATTGTGCCTCTCACCACAAGGACAGGGGCAGCCTGTGCCCCGGAGGACTCCCTATCTCTGATGGTGTAAGGCACCCAAACTCTACCCGACGTTGCCAGCGTCCTGACAATCCCCAGGGCCCACGCTCACACCTACACCCGCCTGTCCGTCCGTAACCTTCGTGATCCGCCCATCCACCTGTGCACCCGCCCATCCACCGCAACGGCTCGCCATTGCCCTGCTGGCCCAACCCTCTTTCCCTCCACCCTCCTAAGGCCACTCCGGCCCGGTGAGGCCCCGTTCCAGCCCCTCGACCCCGAGGCCCTGGCCCCGCTCCCAGCCGAGAGGGCGGCGAACCGCTGGAGAGACCCTGGCCTGGCCCTTACCGGCGGGCGGCACGCGGCGGGCAGTACGCACCAGCCGGTCCGGCTGCCAGCAACCGACGCCGGCGTCGTTGCTACGGGAGGAGGGGGCGGGCGCAATCCTATAGCTGCAGGCAGCTGCGCCCTCTCCGCGGGCGCTTATGCTGGTCCGAGGAGGCGCGGTGCAGGCGCGGGGCAGCAACTTCCCTAGAGGGGAGGGACGGGACGGGACAGGACAGGACAGGGCAGGGCAGGGCAGGGCAGGGCAGGACATCGCTGGAAGGCTGCACCCGCAAAGCCCCAACTGCCACATCACAGACACCACCGAATGCCCACTGCCACCTCGGCGACAGCACAGAGAACACCACCAAGTGACCAGTGCCACCTCAGAGACACCACCACAAGGCTTCCACTGCCATCACAGAGCTGCCACTACAGGCACACCACAAAGCATCTATTAGTATCTCAGAGCTACCACCAAACTTCTATTGCCTCCTCAGAGGCACCACAAAGTCCCCGCTGATACCTCACAGCTACCACAGTCATCACCGAGCCACCACCATGACCCCAGGGCCACCATAGAGCTTATCAATGACCGAGCTTACCTACCCATGTGAGCAGTCACACCTAGAAGAAGAGGAAAGGATGAAGCAGGAGATCAGAGTTGAGGTTCCTTTAGGAGCAGGATGGGCAGGGACAGCTCACAGCCTCTTCATCTCCTATGCCTGCTGACCCTGTCCTGGGCAGCGGAGAACCAGTTCTGCTGCTGTACAGCTCTGTGTGTGGGAAATGCACACAGCTAGAGAGCAGGGCCAGAGAAGCAGAGTACTGCAAGGCTTTCTGAGGACAAAGCAGCCAGCAGACTGGTCCAAGGAACGTCTGGGTGGCCTTGCATGAGGGCAGAGGGTCAGGCAGGGTGGCACCGGGGTGGGGGTGGGGCATGCCACAGGGAGGCAGCAAAACCCAGGTGATGAGCGCTGGCTGCTCTCCCATCCCTGGACCCTGGCACCCCATCAGTCAGGATGTCACTGGGTGCAAAGGGCCTGGGAATCAAAGGTGGAAGAGTCATTTGTGACATCTGAAAATTTGCAAGCAAGGGTATGTGAGGTTTTGGCAAAGAATTGATGGCAGTGGCAAGCAGAGCCTCAAGGAAGAAAGCTCCCGGTAAGAAAGCTCTGTCCCAGCAGTGCTCGTCTCCTGCCAAGGTGCTCTCTGGAGCAGCCACCCCACACTGCACTGCCCCTGGCTCTGCTCAAAGAAAGGCTGCTGGAGAAACTCCAGGGGTAGGTTCTCTGTCATAGTGCCAGCCTCCTTTACTTAAGAAAGGAGCATGTGCTGGCTTCCCTCAATTAGGTTTGATATCAAGCTTGCTAGATTTCCCTGGAGTCACATCCCAGATGGTTCCTCTGGCCAGGAGGAAGCAATGGCAAAGCCCCTTGCATGGGAAAAATACTCATCCGTTTCTCCTGGCTCTTGCTGTCCCTGCAGTTAGTTGTGCTGCATTTTTGATCGGGCTTTTAAAGTTCCATACAAAATGCTTCAGTGAGACAAGAGATGAAAGCTGAGCTGTCTCGACTGGCTGGGCCTTCACAAACCCACCAGGCCAGAACAGAAAGCAGACAGGTGTGTGAGCCACCTCACTCTCCATCCGTGTGCTGCCATGACTGATTCATTTCCTGACCCGACTTCAAAAGAGCTTTCTGGTTCCTCAGAAACTCACAGGGGTTGCGGCAGGGTGAACCAACATCATGTCCTGCTTCCATGGGTGTTCCTCTGGCCTAAGGTGGCCAGGCAGGGGAACGTGAGACCTAATCACTTGCAAAAGCAGCTTCAAAGTGGCAGTGGTGGTAGTTAGCAGAGCTGAGCATCTCTGTGCTGTCTCCTTCTTGTCCAAGCCAAGACGCTGCCCCCAGCCAGGCGAGGACAAAAGGTTCGGTGTTGTATTTCTTCCAGCTCTTTTTCTGCTGTGAGCTCTTTTGAGGTCAGAGATCGACCTGCACTTACGGGTGATGTTGATTTTCCAAGGAAGCGGTTCTCCAAGAAGAGTTTCCTGAGTTCCTGCTGAAACAGGCTGATCAGTGACTGACCCAAGACTCTCCCTAGTGCAAGACTGTTTTAGGAAAACACTGCTCTCCCTGTCCAACCAGCCAGATCACTTGGGGTGGTGAAAGCATAAGCAGAGTCTGGACCCACAGTGGGGGAGAGAGCTCTTATCTCACCCGGGTACCAGGCATGAGAATCAAACCAGTTTCAGCAAGTGTTAGGATGTGAGCTGGCACTGGAAAGGGGAAATACATGAAGTGTGCTAATGATTCATTCTGTCTCTGGGGCTCTTTTCTGGCAGAAGAGCCCAGCTTCTCTCTTGTATTGTCCCTGAATCTCCTTTCCTCCCCTCCACTTTCATCCCTTTGGCTCTCTTGCATCTGTCACAAAACAATAGCTCAGGAAACACTCTTGCCAGGACAGCATATCGCAACAAACCTCACTTTTACAGAGAAAAGTCTTCCTCTAGTTATAGGAAGGATAATAAAATACCAAAAAATCCCAACTTCTGTGGACCTCAGAGATGATGTGCTGGTTGTTTTGTCTCATCACTTGCTCCTACTCGATGTGGGTGGCAGGCCCCTTCAGATTTAGCAGTGTTTCCATACCCACACATTTTGCTGAAGGTGTAAATGATCCTCAAAGCACAAGGCCACTGGAGAATAAGGCCCTAGATTTCTCTGTCTCTACACCTACATGTGTTCCCACACACAAGATATAGCATTCATTTAGAGGCAGTTCAGAGCAGCCAGCACCAAGTTCTGTGTTTACCAACCACAGTTTTCACTGGAGCCTCAAAAAAATGAATGAGACTTTGACCCTGATAGAGTTACATTTTGGTTGGTTAGCTTTCTCCCTTGTCTCCACTACCATGCTGCAGCAAATCCTCTCCCCGAGGTGCATTCCTTCACCATCCAGCTGACCAGAAGGTTTCCCCAGGGAATTTGCAGGCAGAGATTGCTTCTTCAAAGAAAGTGTGCAGAAAGCATGGGGCTGGCCAGAAGTAAGAAAATGACAGTGAGGCTTACTGGGTAGGCAGGGAGAGGTAGTGATGGAGAAGCTAAGGAAGCCTCAATGACATTTCAGCAGTGGTGCACAGAGGAGCTTGCAGTAGGTATTCTTTGCGCAACTGGTTCAGCAGAATTGGTCAGAACTGTCTCAAATGTGGTGCTGCCATCTTCTCCATGGGACTGCAGGTGGGAAAAGCCTGTCAGCCACTAGTGAGCTGGGAATTTTTTTCCCAAGAAGAGTCTTTATGTACTTTATAGGGACCTTGGTTTCAGAGAGAGTTAATGGCAGAGGTGTTCTTGCGTATCCCACCCTCTGGCTCCCAAATCCCCTGGGGTTAGGCCTTTAAATTCCTCAGAAGCCCCAGTCAGATAAATGGCCAGATTGCAAGCGGCCTGAGCTGACATGTTGACAGGTCATTTGTCAGGACATGCACAGGAGGCTTAGAGCTCTGTAGCTCCCTCAGCAATTATGGTGCAGGCATTTCCCCATCTTCCTAGGTGAAAGCATCAAAATGGAGCTATCAGTCTAACCACTGTCACCCAGGAGCATGAAGGTAGCTTCTTTCTTGCTGTTAACAGCTAGGACACAGGCCTGGTTAAGAGTACCAGGATCTGCCTCACAAGGATGCCAATGTGCCCAGTCTGTACCAGAGAGGATGTAGCCTGAGAGGTGACATTTCCTGGCACTCTTCACAAATTTCAGAGATTCTCATATAAACATTCTTCAAACATGCAAAGCACAGCACTCAGGAGGCTATAGATAGAGCCTGCTCTCTTCTAGGAAATTCATCACCCGCCCCCAGTGAAGATGATCCCAAAAGAACTGCAAGCCACTTCTGAAGAGCTACGAGCAGTCTTACAACTCAGGCGTTCCCAGACAACATGGAGGGACTGAGATCCTCAGCCAATTAGTTTTGAATGCTCAAGGGAGTTTAGGGGGGTGCTTGGCTTTGTGTATGTAGGATCAGGAGGAATGACTTGCCCACTTTTAGAAAAGCTGGAAATTTTCCCTTCCACTTTCAGAGGAACATCAACCTTTCCATGGCAGAGACAGAGGCATCCTAGCTCCATACCAGAAAGGCACTTACTGGGAGGTGTGAGGTGCTCTGGTTCAAATCTGTGGTCTGGACCAGACCTATGAGGTTCAATGATATATCTCCTCTTAGCAGGTAAGCTTTGAAATAATCTGGTTTTCAGCAAAATTTCCATCCTTTGCTGACAAACAGTAACAGATTCCTGTGAAAAGCCTTTCTTTAAGCCAGCTGGCATTTGATCAAGGAATCCCCAACTTGTTCAGATTTTTTTCTCCACTAGCAAATGCATGCAAAAGCTGGGATACCTCCTCACCTGAACACACCATTTCAGAAGCTGCACAGGGCCAGGCCTGAGCTGGTGGGCTGAAGAGACCAACAAAGTTAATGCATCTCTTTGCACCAGGCCTTAGAAGAAGTGTGACATCATTAGAAGCAGACATCCAAGCACACCAGCATGTCAGAGTGGAGCCTCTCCATACAAGAGCACAACATTATTTTCATTTAGAATGGCTTCAAAACATACCTTCTTGACACTTGTTCACGAGCTGATTTATTGAACCAGGTGTCAGCCTGACTTCCTGCCATCAATAACACAGCACTGTCAATATCTGGGCATTTGTATAATTTATCTGGCTGATTCATCCACTCCTGAAGTACCTTCTGACTCAGCACTGAATATGGCCCATAAAGAGCCCTCTCAAGCAGAGAGAATACATTAAAAACAATTGGTGGAAAGTAAAAATATTCCAAATGTTCTCTGCTGTTTTCCATCTGATTTTTGCACGCAACATTATTGTAGAAATGTCAATATGAATGCAAAGACAAATATGAAATTCAGAGGCAGAGGAAAGCCGAGCATGAGTGTGACCCTTCATTGCAGGTGGGCCTGCCCACCCCCTGCTCAGTGTAAAGGGTTTGTCCATCCTGCAGAGCAGAGCGACATTGCTGGGGATCTCAGCAGGAAAGAGATTTCTGAAGCTTCTTCTAGAGTCCAAAGGAAGTGTCACCCACTTACTAAGTTCCAAGTGTTTTGCCTCTGTGGTGGGAGCAGAGCTCAGAGTAGACAAAATCCAAAGGACACCATGGTCATGGCATCGCTTGACAAATGGGAGAAAATGGGCAATCAAGTCAGGAGAATTATAGCTTCCAAATGTCTATAGTCAGCCTGCTAATTCCCAGCTCTCCCCCTGCTCCTTCCTCTGCTGATGCTCCAGTCCCCATTTCAATACCTGCCAGGTCCTTTTAGAGAGCTGACATTTCCATTCCTGACATTTTCTGCAGCTCCATCTGGGAATTAATGGCCGGATATTAGCAGCGATGGGGCCGTTTATCATAATTAGTCTCATGAAGCTACTAAGCATCCAACTATTTTTCATCAGCTCTGAGGAAATAAACTGCAGAATCCAGTAGATGAGATGGACGATTTATTTATTGATTGATTTATTTTGGCCTGTCAGGATGCAGCTTGAAAGTTTGCTGAGATGAGCGATGCTTCGCAGAGGCAGCCTCAACAGTAGGGCTGGCTCACCTTGGCTGCAGGAGCTACAGAGAAGAGACCCCCACACCTCCTGAGACAGTGAAGAGGCATTTATTGTCCTGCATCTGCCCTAGCTTCCTGCTAATGTGAAATGACAAGTTGAGACAGGTTGTGCCCTGGCTGGAAAAACTCAGAAAGAGATAATCGCACAGTATCAGATGGACCAGCAGCTCCAAGATCGTCATTTGGCTGGGTGTGCCAGGTCATCCTTGGATCTTAATGCCAAAAAGGATGCTGCAGGCACCTCATGTGTCTTTGTCACCTTATGGAGGTGTCTGGAAACAGATAAAGCTGTTTTCTTACTTGGAGCAGGGTGAAGTATTAGCTTATTGTTTTCCTTCACCAAAGGA
>WBNM01008874.1:0-25335 GCA_013399055.1 Ramphastos sulfuratus | reverse complement strand
GGAACCTTCTCTTCCTCTTCAATCAATGTTTATATATTATTGCCAGTTATTTCCAGATCCTATATTATTATCTGTATAATGTTTCCACGACCATGCAAAGAACTTATTATTATTAAAATTAGTGGCAGGGGAAGGGTGAGACTCCTGAATATAGAATCATAGAATGGTAAGGTTGGAAGGAGACCTCAAGGATCATCTAGTTCCAACCCCCTGCCATAGGCAGGGACACCTCCCACTTGCACAGGTCACTCAAGACCCCGTCCGACCTGGCCTTGAACACCTTCAGGGAGGGAGCATCCACAACCTCCCTGGGCAACCTGTTCCAGTGCCTCACCACCCTCACTGTAAAGAACCTCCTCCTAACATCCAGCCTAAATCTCCCCTCTACCAGTTTAAACCCATTGCCCCTATCAAAATTAATAAACAATATCAATTTTTGGAAAATATAATCTCACATCAATTAATACCCCTCCATTCCAATTAATACCCTCCACTACAATGGTGAGCCTTGTTTGTGAGAATAAGCAAGACCTCAGCTCAGCCTTAGGCCTTCAGGGTTGCGCCATACCTCGGAGCAGCACTGATGTGGGAGCGGCCTCCTTGGACAGAGTCTGGGAGCAAACAATCTGTTATCACTTTGGGATCTCCACCTTCCTCCTCCATGGTTAGTCAGTCCCAGCTGCCTGGAATGAAACACGCAGGTGGGTGAGGTGACTCACAGCAGCTGACAGAGCCTGCAGACTGTGTGACCTCCCAAACCATGCCAGCAGATGCCAACAGCCAACCATCAGCGATGCCACCACCCGTCAGGTCTGCTACAGAGAGAAACTTTCTCTAGGAACTAGAAACAGACTCTCTGGGGAGCACTGGGGATCTTGTGATAGTTGGGGAGTTTCCTGCCCCCCCCCCCCTTTGTAAAATCACCCAGACTAGACTCAGCCAGCTGGAAGTTAAGAGATGAAGCTCTATTTACAGCTCAGCAAAATGTACAAGCAGAGATATACACAATAGACAGGAATAATTACAGAAATATATAAGCTAAAGGTAATACAGAAACACAACTCCCCTCCCAGAAATCAGAGACCCCAGGAGGGGCTCCCAACCACCCTTCCACCTTCTCCCCACCCCTATACCTTACCCCAAGGTTTGCCTTATGCTCAAGGTGAGTTTGGAGGATGGGCCAGGGGGGTTAGAAGGAAAGTGGTTACTGAGGTTACACAGCAGAGAGAAGACAAGAAGCTAGACAGCCCAAGAGTGTCTGTGCCCCAGTGTCTTATCTTTGTTTTGTATTATTTTCTTATACATCTCAGCAAGCCTATGAGTGTTTCCTTTTCACAGCCTATAGTGTAATTTTCTCCATTAAAATATTCCAGTTAGCCTCAAACCAGCACAGATCTCCTGGAAACAGGCTGCTACACTCTAGAAATAAAGTCAAGATTGTCTTCACAAGCATCTGCCAGGTGGGCTTAAAGTGGATCCAGCAGAGAACTGCAGCTGACCTCTGTCCCCACCTCTTGCAGAGGAACAGCTATTTCCCCAGCAGCTTTATCTAGCAGCGCTTCAGAAGGCCACATAGGACAGCCTGTGGAGCACGGCAGCAGTGCTTTGAGGCCAGCACTCATGGCCTCCTCCAGCAGGAAAGGGCTTTTCAGAAAGCCACAGAGGGCAGCCTGTGGGGCAAGCCAGCAGCGCTTTGAGGCCAGCACTCATGGCCTCCTCCAGCAGGAAAGGGCTTTTCAGAAAGCCACAGAGGGCAGCCTGTGGGGCAAGCCAGCAGCGCTTTGAGGCCAGCACTCATGGCCTCCTCCAGCAGGAAAGGGCTTTTCAGAAAGCCACAGAGGGCAGCCTGTGGGGCAAGCCAGCAGCGCTTTGAGGCCAGCACTCATGGCCTCCTCCAGCAGGAAAGGGCTTTTCAGAAAGCCACAGAGGGCAGCCTGTGGGGCAAGCCAGCAGCGCTTTGAGGCCAGCACTCATGGCCTCCTCCAGCAGGAAAGGGCTTTTCAGAAAGCCACAGAGGGCAGCCTGTGGGGCAAGCCAGCAGCGCTTTGAGGCCAGCACTCATGGCCTCCTCCAGCAGGAAAGGGCTTTTCAGAAAGCCACAGAGGGCAGCCTGTGGGGCAAGCCAGCAGCGCTTTGAGGCCAGCACTCATGGCCTCCTCCAGCAGGAAAGGGCTTTTCAGAAAGCCACAGAGGGCAGCCTGTGGGGCAAGCCAGCAGCGCTTTGAGGCCAGCACTCATGGCCTCCTCCAGCAGGAAAGGGCTTTTCAGAAAGCCACAGAGGGCAGCCTGTGGGGCAAGCCAGCAGCGCTTTGAGGCCAGCACTCATGGCCTCCTCCAGCAGGAAAGGGCTTTTCAGAAAGCCACAGAGGGCAGCCTGTGGGGCAAGCCAGCAGCGCTTTGAGGCCAGCACTCATGGCCTCCTCCAGCAGGAAAGGGCTTTTCAGAAAGCCACAGAGGGCAGCCTGTGGGGCAAGCCAGCAGCGCTTTGAGGCCAGCACTCATGGCCTCCTCCAGCAGGAAAGGGCTTTTCAGAAAGCCACAGAGGGCAGCCTGTGGGGCAAGCCAGCAGCGCTTTGAGGCCAGCACTCATGGCCTCCTCCAGCAGGAAAGGGCTTTTCAGAAAGCCACAGAGGGCAGCCTGTGGGGCAAGCCAGCAGCGCTTTGAGGCCAGCACTCATGGCCTCCTCCAGCAGGAAAGGGCTTTTCAGAAAGCCACAGAGGGCAGCCTGTGGAGCAAGCCAGCGGCCCACAGAGCCTGTCTCCTACCCTGTGTCATCGCATCGCTGTTTACAGTGAATAAGCAGAACAAGGATGCTTTTAGGTTGGAACTGGCTTCTCACCCTGTGCCGGTGGCAGTGTGCTGGTACCGGGGGGCTGCGGGTGGTCAGCAGTGGGTGCGGGGGTCAGAAGGACGGCGCTGGGCGCCAGGCACTGACCTTGCTGCCTGCAGGGGGTTCTCTTCGTGCCAGCGTCGTTCCCTTCCTACAAGCAGGGACAGGTCACTCCCACCGCCGCTCCCCCGGTAGCGAAGGGGAACGAGAGCGATGCAGGGTGCGGGGCAGCCCCGGCTCCGGCATGGCTTCCCCCACAGGCAGACCCCCGCCCCCGCGGCTGCCGCCTGCTGCCTCTCCACTTCCCGGGGAGCGAAGCAGAGCCCCGGCGCGGGGAGCAGAGGGAGGCCAGAGACGCGCCCGGGCCGTGCCCTCCTGCAGCCGCCCTCAGGCCCTGCCGCTGCCGCTGCCGCCGGGCGCTGCGCTGCCGGCAGCCATCTTGGCGCGGCGGAGAAGCTGCTCCGGCGGCGGGGGAAGGACTGGCGGAGCCCTCGCTGACCCACCGGGACGCAAGGACCGCCCGAGCGCCTCCGCACCGGCAGCGGTGACTGCGCGGACCCGGGGCGCCCGGAGGGGTCTGGCGAGGACCAGCTGAGGTTGGTCAGTTGGTAGAAGAGGAGGCTGCGGGGAGGCCTCGTTGCTGTCTACAGCTCCCTAGGGAGCCAGGTGTGGGCTGGAGAGGAAATGGCCTCAAGTTGCCTCAGGGGAGGTTTAGGTTGGAGATGAGAAGAAATTTCTTGACCGAAAGGGATCGCAAAGCCCGGCGAAGGCTGGCCGGGGCAGTAATAGAGTCACCACCCCTGAAGGTAATGCAAAGACTTAGAGGTGTGGTACTCAGCTACACGGATTAGCGGTGGCCACGGCACTGCTCGGCTAATGGTCGGGCTGGGTGATTTTAAAGGTCTTTCCCAGCCTAAGCAATTCTGTGGAGCTGTGATTTATTGCTTTGAATTCAGAGGCAAGAGGTTTTGGCAGCACTGCTGCTCAGCTGGCCAGGCAGCAGTGGGGCTGCCAGTGGCACCATCCTTTGCCTGGCACAGAGGTGTTTGGCTCAGCCCACTCAGGATTTTCAACAAGGAAATTCAACAAGGCCAAATGTAAGGTCCTGCACCTGGGTAGGCACAATCCCAAGCACAACTCCAGGCTGGGTGGGGAATGGCTGAGAGCAGCCCTGAGGAACAGGCCCTGGGGGTCTGGGGTGATGAAAANCTATCATTTGATCCTTTTACTGCACTGCTGTACATGCCACGACCCAAGCATGGCCTGGAAAATCCCCCAGCAGCAATGTGCAAGGTGGAACCACAGAGGCTGGAAAAGAAGATCACTGAGTCCAAACATGAGCCCTACACCACCATGCCCTGAAGTGCTACCTCGACACATTTCTTGTCCATGACCTCCCTGGGCAGCCTGTTCCAATCCCTGACCACTCTTGTAGGAAATAATTTTTTCCTAATCTCTGACCTAAACCTCCCCTAGCACAACTTGAGGCCATTTCTTCTTCTATTACTTTTTCCTAGGAAGAAAGAGACCAACCCTCACCTGGCTCCAGCCTCCTTTTAGGGAACTGTAGAGAACCAGAAAGTCACAGTGGGGCCGAGAGGAGAAAACCAAACAAATTTCCAGCTGGGACCTACGTTTGGTTTTCTCCTCTGGACGGATAACGCTCTGAGCTTACCTCCTAGGGCTTCCAGTGCCTGTCCACCACTGTGCCCTGATGAGGCCACATCTGGAATATTGTGTGCAGTTCTGAGCTCCTTAGTTCAAGAAGAACCTCAGGGAGCTGCTTGAGAGAGCCCAGCCCAGAGCCCCCAAGCTGCTGCAGGCAGTGAACATCTCCTGTGAGGCCAGGCTGAGGGAGCTGGGGCTGGGAGCTTGCAGCAGAGCAGCCTGAGGGCTGCCCTCAGTGCTGTGCTAAAGATGTGCAGGGCAGTGTGGGCAGGACGCAGCCAGGCTCTGCCCAGGGGTGCCCAAGGGCAGCACAAGGGGCACTGGGGGCAAGCTGGAGCAGAGGAGGTGCAGAGGAGGGAACAGGAGGGGAACCTTTGTCCCTGTGAGGGTGCTGGAGGCCTGGAGCAGGCTGCCCAGAGAGGTTGTGGAGTTTCCTTCTCTGGAGCCTTTCCAAGCCCACCTGGATGTGTTCCTAGGTGACCCTGCTCTGGCAGACAGTTGGGCTGGGTGATCTCTGGAGGTCCTTTCCAACCCCTGCCACCCTGTGGCTCTGTGATCCATGTGGAGTTCAAGGAGACCTGAGGGCCACACACTGAAGGTGTCCACGCTCCCTCCCATGGCACTGAGGAGCTGAACAGGCAGCGTGCAGGAAGCTGTACAAGCCCTTCTTGGAAACACTGACCTTGGGTCATTCCTGGCACTGGCACATGGCACCATCGCTGTGTTCTGTAGCACTGGTGCCCAGGACCCCAGCTGCAGGCACAGAGGAGCAACACAGACATCCTGCCCCTCTTTAGAGGGTGCAGTGAACTCTCCCAGATGCAGGCCAGCTGCTTTCTCAGCAGAGAGCACATCTTGCAGAGCTGCCTGACAGCGTGGGTGGCACAGCCAGACATTCCAGGACACTACTGCTCCTGCAGGTCAGGGAGCAGCCCTTTTTATTGCCCAGACAGACAGCCAGGGAGGAGAGCTGCTGCCTGGCCTGCTGGGCAGAAGTGCTGCCAGGGGACAGCTGGCTGAGATTCCTGGCACCCACCCCAGCAGTGAGACTGGGCAAGAGCTGCTATCTTGCTCCAACAGCCTTTGGACTATGAAGTTGCCTTGCACTTAGAGCTTCCCTCAAGCCAGGCCTGGGCTTTTGGAGTTGCTGCACAAGCAGAGATGCAAGAAGTCAGTGACTCTGTGAACAGTGACCATGCTGTATGGTTCCCTTTCCTACCAGAGTCCTTTCCAGAAAACATAGGATCACAGAAGAGTTTGGGTTGGAAAAGCCCTTTCAGATCATCCAGGCCAACTGTTCTTTAACTACCAAGCCTTGTGCTAAGCTGTGTCCCTCAGCATCACCTCTCTCTATCTTTTAAGCACCTCCAGGCACATGGACTCCACTACCTCCCTGGGCAGCCTGTGTCAGTCTTCGAGGACTCCTTCAGTGAAGTTTCTTGTAATGTCCAACCAAAACCTCCCCTGAGGCAACTTGAGGCCATTTCCTCTCCTCCTCTCACTTGCTACTACATTGGTTTGCTTGACATAGATCTGGGTGGACAAAACCATCCAGACAAGCATAGTCCCTCTGTTCTTGCTAGGCCTGGTTTGGAACAGACCCTTCCAGGAGGACACAGCTGGCACTTGGAAACATCCCAGATATTTAAAGCCTCACTGTAGGATCTAGAAGGACAAGGATACTGTGTGGCAAATTCTGTATTCCTGAGGCAATAGAATCACAGAATCATTTGGGTTGGAAAAGCCCATTGAGATCATCCAGCCCAACCAGTCTGTAACTCTGCCAAGGCTGGGGCTAAGCCATGGGCCTCAGCACCCCAGCTCTGCCTCTTTCAAACACCTCCAGCCATGGGCATTCAACCACCTCCCTGGGCAGCCTGTGCTAGGCTTTGAGAGCCCTTTCAGTCAAGAAGTTTCTTCTCATCTCCAATCTAATAAACCTCCCCTGGGGCAACTTGAGGCCCTCTCCTCTTTCCACTTACTCCTGAGGAGCAAAGCCCAACCCCCACCTGACTCCAGCATCCTTTCAGGGAGCTGTAGAGAGCAACGATCACAGGCTTACAGGATGTTAGGGGTTGGAAGGACCCAAAGAGATCATCCAGTCCTACCCCCATGCCAGAGCAGGCCCAGACAATCCAGCTCAGGGCACACAGAAACACATCCAGACAGGGCTGGAAAGGCTCCAGAGAAGGAGACTCCACAACCTCTCTGGGCAGCCTGTGCCAGGGCTCTGGGATCCTTACAGTAAAGAAGTTCCCCCCTTGTGTTGAGCTGGAACCTCCTGTGCTGCAGCTTCCATCCATTGCTCCTTGTCCTCTCACAGGGAGCAAGTGAGCAGAGCCTGTCCCCCACCCCTGACCCTCAGCCCTCAGATATTGATAAACATTGATTAAATCTCCTCTCCGCCTTTTCTTCTCCACACTAAGCAGCCCCAGGTCCCTCAGCCTCTCCTCACCAGGCAGTGCTCAGTCCCCTCATCATCCTCATAGCCCTCTGCTGGACCTTCTCCAGCAGATCCCTGTCCCTCTGAAACTGGGGAGCCCAGAACTGAAGGCATTACTCAAGATGAGGTCTCACCAGGGCAGAGCAGAAGGGGAGGAGAACCTCCCTTGATCTGCTGGACACACTCTTCCTCATTGAACCTCTTTTGGTTCCTCTCTGCCCAGCTCTGAGCCTGTCCAGGTCTTGCTGGATGGCCACACAGCCTTCAGCTGTATCAGCCAAGCCTCCCAGTTTGGTGTCATCAGCAAACTTGCTGAGCAGACTCTGTCCCCTCATCAATGAGCTCTGCCCTCAGCCTCCTCTTCTCCACACTAACCACTCCCAGCTCCCTCAGCTGCTCCTTCCCAGCCCTCTTTTCCAGACCCTTCTCCAGCTTCCTTGCCCTTCTCTGGACCTGCTGCAGTCCCTCAATGTCCCTCTTGGAGTGAGGGGCCCAAAACTCACCCCAGGATTCCAAGTGTGCCCTCCCCAGTGCTGAGTGCAGGAGGACAATCCCTGCCCTGCTCCTTCTGCCCACACCATTGCTGATCCAGGCCAGGCTGCTGGTGCCCTCCTTGCCCAGCTGGGCACAGCCTGGCTCACCTTCCCCCACCTGTCCACCAGCACCCCCAGGTCTGTCTCTGCTGGGCACTTTCCAGCCACTCTGCCCCCAGCCTGGAGCCTTGCTGGGGTTGTTGTGCCCCAAGTGCAGGACCCAGCCCTTGGCCTTGTTGGATCTCATCCCATTGGCCTCAGCCCATGGATGCAGCCTGGGCAGGTCCCTCTGCAGAGCCTTCCTGCCCCCTCCAGAAGCTCCACACTGCTTCCCATCTCAGTGCCACCTGCAAACTGACTGAGGGTGCCTGGGTCCCCTCACCCAGATCGTGGATAGAGACATTGAAGAGAACATGGAGGCAAGGAAATGCACTGTCTGGCTAGTGCAGTGTTGCTGCAGTGTGAGTTTTCAGAGTGGTGCCAGTGTGAGGGCCAGTCAGGCCGCACAGTTTCATGTCACTGAAGCTAACCTGTAGCTGCCCACTTACCATCTGCAAACCTTATTACATAGCACTGAGGAAAAAAATCTGCTTTCATAAACAGCGGAAGTAGCAAGTTCAGGGCTTTTCAGGGCTTTCCCACTTCCACGCCACAGGGGAGCAACTCTGTCTACTCACTTCCTTCTTTCACAATAGCTCCAAGTGCTTTTAGTGCAAGAAAACAGAGTAATGGCTGAGTAGCTTCTCAGCAGGAAGTGCAGGGGGCAGAGGGGATGCAAAGGAGCCACAGACAAGGCTGATTTTTTCACCACTGAATGATACAAAGATGTTCTGTTGTTGAGTAGTGTGGCTGCTGGAGCTAGAGTTCTATCTCAGATGGAAAAAAACATTTGGAACAGAGAAACACAAGTGGAAGCTCTGAGTGGAGAGGTGAACATTCTAGGGATAGGCCACATAGGCAACAATGGATAAGTTAATATAATTTCATTGGAGCATCAAGAGCTTTATGTCTGGAAGCACAGCTCGGACCTTCCCCTTGCTGCTTCTGCTGCACCTGCTGCTACCTTCCCCTGCTGCTGTTTTGGCTGCTGCTGCTTTTGCTGCTTCGCCGCCACTTGGCCCCTTCCCCATCTTCCTTAAGGTTATAATATTTCTGTAGTAGTTTATTCTCCTTATACTGTTATATTTAGTCTAAACTATAAGAAATACCATTTCATTTTTTTCCTGACTTTCCAAAAATCTGTGTTGTGGTGAGTTTACTCTGTGTGGGGAGGGATCTGCCCTAACCCGGTACAAGTAGAAATGATTCATCCAGATTTTGTAGCCTGCATTCTGGAGTGTTTAGAGTTCAGCTCCTCAGTGCAGAGTAGCTCCTTGTGCTCAAAAGTGGAAGCAAGAATCAGTATCAGTATGCTCAGACCTGCTCTTTGTCTTGTGTTTTGCTTCGCAGTTCTAGAGACGGTCGCTAAAAGTAGACAGAGGGCCAGGCTGAACTGGATTTGTGTTCAAGCCCTGCTGACAGTGCTTTGGTGGGCTCTGCTCTTGTAAAGCTTCTTGCAGTTACCCCAGGAATGAGTGTTCTGGGGCTTTCAGCAAGCCAGCATGAGAAACAGCTCTTCAGATCCATGGGATGACAAACTGCAGCTGGCAACTCAACCCCACTGCTTCCAGAGCAGCAAGGTTTGCTGGTGGGCACCTCAGACAGGCCAGGGCAGAGGAAGGCTGGAAGAAAAGCTCTTTGCCACCACCCCACCATCCCATACAGTGTAAGGCACCTAGCATTCTCAGGTGGCTTTTTGCATGACCATCTTCCCTCCACTTCCAGTTGTGCCCTTGTGTTCATACCACAGTACACCATGGAAATTGAAGCTCTGCTCTGGAGGAAAAAGACATAAAATCTGCCTTACACAGCAGACACACACACACAGAGCGTCTGCAAGTTCCCTGACCATGGAGTCACAGAATGGCCTAAGCTGGAAAGGTCCTTAGAGATCATCTGCTCTGACCTCTCTGCTATGGGCAGGCATGCGTCTGGAGAAAAGGAGGCTCAGGTGAGACCTTCTGGCTCTCTACAATTGCCTGAAAGGAGGCTGGAGTGAGGTGGGGATTGGTCTGTTATCCCCAGGAATAAGTGACAGGAGTAGAGGAAATGGCCTCAAGTTGCACCAGGGGAGGTTTAGGTTGGCTATGAGAAGAAACTTCTTGACTGCAAGGCAGAGGCTGCCCAGGGAGGTGGTTGAATGCCCATTCCTGGAGGTGTTTCAGAGAGGCAGAGCTGTGGTGCTGAGGGCCATGGCTTAGCCCCAGCCTTGGCAGAGTTAGAGACTGGTTGGACTGGAGGATCTTGAGGGGCTTTTCCACCTAAATGGTTCTGTGATTCTCTAACTGCAGGACTAATGCCTTGCAGAGTTGGGACTGAACTGTGGGCAGAGCACTTCCTGCACATTCAGATTCCTGGTGAGCACTAAGGTCAGCAGCTAGGCTGACCTAGATGTCTACTTGTCTTTCTCATGCATAGTCAAGTGGGTATCTACCAAGTTACCCCAGAACTCCAGAATCACAGAATCACAGAATGTCAGGGGCTGGAAAGGACCTTGAAAGGACCTCCAACCCCCCTGCAGAGCAGGATCACCTATACCAGATCACACAGGAACATATCAAGGTGGGTCTTGAATATCTCCAGAGAGGGAGACTCCACAACCCCCCTGGGCAGCCTGTTCCAGTGTTCTGTCACCCTCAGAGGGAAAAAATTCCACCTCCTTCCTATGCCTCAACCTCCATGCATTGGCCCTTGTCCTGTCATCAGACATCACCTGGCAGAGCCTGACTCCATCCTCCTGGCACTCACCTTTACATCTTTATCAACATTGATGAGGTCACCTCTCAGTCTCCTCCAGGCAGCACAGCCCCAGCTCCCTCAGGCTCTCCTCGTTACAGAGATGTTCCATTCCCTTCATCATCTTTGTGGCTCTGCACTCCAGGAACTGTACTTCTCCACAAGGCAGGTTGAGATTAGGAACAGCAAACAGCAGCCTGCATTACAAAAAGTGGGTCAGACAGGTACTGGAGAAGTCCTTGGCCCTCTCTCGACAAGTAAGGCTCTTTGCTTCCTCCTTCACCAGCTAGGAGCTTCAGCCTTTGCTTGCTGCAGTCAGCACCCTGAGCTACAGAGAAGTTTCAAAGCTCAGATGTTTTGTGCTGTGCCACACTGAAGTGGCTTCTTCTTTTGTTTCCCCTCCCACCAATCTCTTGCTGTGGGTCTGCCAGCAGGATCTGATTTCTTAAGGTGTCACTTCCAAACCCAAGGTGGAATCGTGGTAGGTAGTTCATGTGGCAAAAGCATGGCCTGGAATTTTGCAATCTGAGGTGAAACTTGCACTCTCTCTATTAAAGAAGCAGCATCCCGCTGCAAAGCCTGGAACCCCTGACTGCTGGGAGCATTCCAGCACAAGGAGGAGAGGAGAGGTTCAGAGAGGAGAGGTTCGGAGAGGAGAGGTTCAGAGAGGGGAGGGGAGAGGAGAGAGGAGAGGTTCAGAGAGGAGAGGTTCAGAGAGGAGAGGAGAGGTTCAGAGAGGAGAGGAGAGGTTCAGAGAGGAGAGGTTCGGAGAGGAGAGGTTCAGAGAGGGGAGGGGAGAGGAGAGAGGAGAGGTTCAGAGAGGAGAGGTTCAGAGAGGAGAGGAGAGGTTCAGAGAGGAGAGGAGAGGTTCAGAGAGGAGAGGAGAGGAGAGGAGAGGAGAGGAGAGGAGAGGAGAGGAGAGGAGAGGAGAGGAGAGGAGAGGAGAGGAGAGGAGAGGAGAGGAGAGGACTTTTGACAAGGGCTGGGAGTGACAGGATGATGGACAATGGCTTTTAGCTGGGAGAGGAGAGATTGAGACTGGAGATGAGGAAGAAATTCTTGAGAGTGAGGGTGGTGAGACACTGGCACAGGTTGCCTAGGGAGGTTGTGCATGCAATCTCCCTGGAGGTGTTCAAGGCCAGGCTGGATGAGGCCTTGAACAACCTGGGCTAATGGGAGGTGTCCCTGCCCATGGCAGAGGGTTGGCAGTGGATGGTCTTGAAGGTCCCTTCCAACCCAAACCATTCCATGAATCCATGAAGCTATCCCTGTGGAAGGAATATCCACTTGCTGCTGCCGTTAGGGTTAAATTTAGCTGTGAGTGATGTGCTCCTGCTAATACAGGTGGGGTCTCTCACACAGAAGCTCTTTTAGGGGGCATTAAGAGCTGTAAATAGAGCTTTCATTCCTTTCTGAAGCCTTCTTTATGCTGAAGCTTATGAATCATGCCAGCTGATGCCAGCTCAAGCTCTGGTGGCCACTGGTTCCTGTGCTCCACTTAAGCTCGGCAGGCAGCATCTCATGGATTTGTAAGCTTTGTCCAATTACCTTAACTCTTCCCAACATTTTAGCTGGATTTGATAATTCTGTAGATAAAAAGCATCTTTTCTGATCTACTCACAGTTCCAGACTTCAGATCTAGCCTGGCCTTTATAACTGTGGCTCGCAGACTTCTGGATGCATGACTTAGGAGAGGATTTCTAAAGGGAATGTTTTTCTCAGCATCTCCCAGTGCTAACAGGGAGTTCCCAGCAGGGATATTCCAAAGCTACTTTGCATTTTTGTGCTGCTTCATGTCTGTTTCAGTCAGCCCTCAGCAGTCCCTCCAGTTGATGATCACAGGCCAATGGAACATCCTTTGCTATGGAAACTTGTACCAGTGCCAGGGAACAGCTAAGCAAATGCCAGCACAGAGTTTAAGAGTGGGAGGAAGGCATCATGAGATGTGATGTTTATGAGGGTAGTGGAAGGTAGAATTCTCTTCATGTAAACCCCAAAACCTGCCTCAGTATTACCATGGCACCAGATTTCCCTCCCCTGCCACACACACCACACACACCCACACTCCTCCACCTTTCCCAGCTTCTTGTGGCTTTGCATTTTTGTAACCCTAAGTATCTAAGTATTTCCTTAATTTAGCAAAGTGAAGGGCTTTTAAAAAAAGANACATCCAAGCTCAGCCTTGCTGTGTCCCTGTGCAGCCTGCTCTAGCTGGAGGTGTTCCTGATGAGTGCAGGGGGTTGGACAAGATTCCCTTGGATGGTCCCTTCCAGCTCAATGCCATTTGTAACCCTGTGAAACAAAAGCTGCTCCAGCTGGAGTTTTCTTGTTTGTTTTTTTCTTAATGACTTTCTGAGGCTTTTTTAAAAATAGAGATCTCTGTTCCCATGCCTGCCTAGGCCAAACTCTGTGATCCAGTCAGCAGAGTATAAACTGGTGCAGTGTAGCTGCAAATAAACCAGAGCTTTTGGCACTGAGAAATGTGAGCATCCCAAAGCTCTGAGTAAGTCAGCATCAAGCAATCTCTTAAAAATAGCTAATGTAAAAATAGCAGATTAAGAAGGAACCTCTCCTGAAAAGCAGTTAAGGAGCTTATGCCTGGAGCCTAAGAGTAAAGAACAGAGCTCTTGCTGCAGCTTGTATCCCTTTGCTTGTAGACAATAAATGAGCTTTGTGCCAGAGGGCAGGGCCTCCTGTGCAGAGCCTAATGCAGTCTTTGTCCCAAGCTCTTACCCAAGGAATTCAAGGCTGTCTCCAGCTGACTCAGGAGCACAGGGTATGAGATCATGCCCTAGCAAAGCAGAGGTCTTGTGGGGTTCTTCTGCCTCAGCCTCAGTCCAAAGCTTTCATCTTCCCTCAAGCTGTGTCAGCACTGGGAGTGCACAGCAGGCTGAGCAGCAGCAGTGGGTATGTGCCAGACCTGGAAGTGGCACAGCTCTTCTACTCCAAAAGGGATTACAGCATGGGCTCTGTATCCCCATTAGAGGCCATGAATCAATGAAGAATGACTAGAAGGACACCCACCAGCTTCAAACCATTCCCCCTTGGCCTGTCTCTAGACACCCTCAGCAAAAGTCTCTCTGCAGCCTTCCTGCAGGATCCCTTCAGGCACTGGCAGGCAGGTCTGAGGTCCCCCTGGAGCCTTCTCCTCTCCAGGCTGCCCCCCCCCCCAGCTCCCTCAGCCTGTGCTCACAGCCGAGCTGCTCCAGCCCTTGGATCATCCTTGCAGCTCCCCATTTCTGAAGGCCAAAGAACTTCTGAATGATTGCAGTCATTAGCCTTGGCCAGCTGAAGAAGTCAACAGATAAAGGTTAAGCAGGTCCGTTCCTAGGTATGGGCAGAGCTGGATAAGATACAGATAGGAGAGGAGAGTGATACTGTTGGTTTCAGTCAGCACTTGGACTTCCACATTCATTACCAGCACAGAAGGGCACGATCACTGCCATGGTGCTCTTCAACTCCCTCCCTGGCCTCACACCAGCACAGAAGTGGGCAAATCTTCTCTGATCTGCTCTTAGTTCTAGCACAGACCATCCTGCAAGGGGTGGTCCAGAGCTACCAGGGGTGTTTTCAGAGCTACCAAGGGTGTTTTTACAGGTACAAGGGGTGGTTCAGAGCTACCAGGGGTGTTTTTACAGCTACCAGGGGTGTTTTCACAGCACAGCTACACAGGGAGTTTCAGAGCTACAAAAGGTGTTTTCACAGACCTGTCTTTGCAGCAGCCACATGCCTAGAGAGAGGCCAGAGGGGCTGTTTGCTGGAGGATGAGCATACAGGCTGCCTGAGAGCCAGCTGATATCTGCTGCCATTTGAGATCCTCCTTCCTCCTACCACATAGGTTTGTCACACTTGGCAGTCCCAGATCCACAGGCTCCACCCTTGGTGCCCCCCCAGCACATGCCAATGGGCACAATTGTCATGCTATGAGTATTTGGTTGGAAGGGACCTCTGGAAGCCTCTATTCCAACCTCCTGCTCAGAAGAGGATGATTGACAGTGCTAAATCAGGTCAATTGCAGTTTTGTCTAGCAGATACTTGAACCCCCTCCAAAGGTGGAGGTTCCCCCAAGCCCTCTGGTGATGTGTCCCAGGGTTGCACACCTTGCCCCATGTGAAGGTGTTTCCCCAGCATCCAGTCTGAACTTCCCAAGCCATGATTTGGGACCTTTGCTTCCTCTGTACCATCTGCCACCACTGAGAAGAGTTTGGCCCTGTCAGCTTTTCAAGTGCCCTTCAAAAAGTTGGAGGCCATTATTCTATTTCCCTTTTGCCTCCTGGTCATGCCAGGACTTTCTTGCTGGTGGCAACAACAGGACATTATTCACAAAGGAGGTCACCCACAACATCCTGTTGGATGCTGATGAGCACTTGGCACCTTTCAGTGTATGCAAACAAGCCACATAGCATCCACATAGGGGCTGTGTGTAGGCAGAGCCAAGCAATCATGGGCCTTGAGTCTGGGTGCCAAGGGCAAGATCCTCTGCCAGCAATCTCCTAGCAGCTGCCTGTTCAGTTTCCCTTCATCCTCCCTGGAAGGAAAGGGTGGGAGATGGAATTTGTGTGTGTTTTGAGGTGCCTCAAGCATCCCCATGCCAACAGAAACCCTGCCAAAAAGACAGGAGGCACCACTGAAGGATGTCTCTTTCCAGGAGCCAGTTAGCTCAGCCATAGGCACAGCAATCCTGTNATCTTTGTGGCCTCCTCTGGACCTGCTCCAACACTTCAGTGTCCTTCCTGTGAAGGAATATGCTGAAGGAAGACCACTGTGGAGCTAAGCTCAAATGAGCAGCCTGAAGCACAGGTCCAGTGCCTGGGAAGTGTCCATAGAAGAAGTGGAAGCACAATGCTCCCTGTGTGGGCAAGGACACCACTACTCAGTACCCCCCAGTTTTAGTGGCACAGCTGATGGGATGTCCTGCTTAAGAAGGGAGAAGCAGTGTGCAAGGCCTGAGGGGCCGGAACCAAGAGAAGTGCAAGGGATGTGCAAGGTCAGCAGCCCCAGGGAGAGGAGGCCTCACCTGGCAGGTGAGAGGTGTCTCATTCTGAGGGTTGTTACCACAGCAAAGTCTTCCTCAGTAAATGAATGTGCCTGGGGGGGCCATGCCTTGGCTTCCTCAGGGCCCACACCACCACCTCCTATGGGGGCAGCTACCACAGCAACTGCTATGGCCTTTTAGACATGGCACCCAGCACCTGTACTCCTGCTTCCTATGCACAGTCTCAAGAAAGAATCAGCTAGGCCCTACAAAAGGCCAGGCCCTCCTCTCCCTTGGCTCCAGAGCCCAGGAAGAAGGAGCTGAGGAAAATCAAGACATGAAAGACAGAGGCCTCACAGCACAGCAGAGCACGGGCTGGAAACATCAAGAAAAGTGCTCCCAGTAGCTCTAGGGAGGTTCTCCTCCCACTCTACTCTGTCCTGCTGAGACCACAACTGGAATACTGGGCCCAGTTTTGTGCTTCACAGTTCAAGAGAGACAGGCATCTGCTGGAGAGAGTCCAACAGAGAGCCACGAGGATGACTGTGGGACTGGAACATCTCTGCTGTGAAGAGAGGCTGAGAGCCCTGGGGGTGTTTGGTCTGGAGAAGAGAAAGCTGAGAGGGGACCTGATCAATGTCCATCAATAGCTGAGGGGTGGAGGTCAGGATGAAGGTGCCAGGCTCTGTTTGGTGGTGCCCAGTGACAGCACAAGGCACAAGAGGTCCAGGCTGGAACCCAGGAGGTTGCACCTCAAGATGAGGAGCAAGTTCTTTGGTGTGAGGGTGCTGGAGGCCTGGAGCAGGCTGCCCAGAGAGGTTGTGGAGTCTCCTTCTCTGGAGCCTTTCCAACCCCAGCTGGATGTGTTCCTGTGTGCCCTGCCCTGGGTGAACCTGCACTAGTTGGGAGTCTGGACTGGATGATCTCTGGAGGTCCCTTCCAACCCCTACCATTCTCTGATGCTGCCTGCACCTAGACTATCACAGGCACATAGCACAGCTTTGGTCTCCAGCCCTCCAAAATCCAAAAGGGGGACATTTGGCATATCCTTGACATAAAAGAACTTTAAAGAGATTCAAAAAGGGTCTAAACATGTTCCCCACCTGGGATTGGGCTGCATTTTAGGGAGAAGTCACACCCCAAAGGTGTGCAGTTCCTGCCTCCCAGGAAGGGCTTGCCTCAGGCTTCCAACAAAGCTGTGATATGAGGAGAAGGAATTTTAGGGGGGTTGGGAAGTGAGCTAGAAAAGGCTGTGAGGCACCACTAGTAGTGTGTATAAGCCACCAATTACCCATGGAGTGACCTAAACAAGCAGGTGATGCTCATCTGCCAGATAATAATTTGCTT
The DNA here is from genome assembly GCA_013399055.1 of Ramphastos sulfuratus. NCBI lineage: Eukaryota > Metazoa > Chordata > Aves > Piciformes > Ramphastidae > Ramphastos > Ramphastos sulfuratus. Next base: position 8,703 of record WBNM01008874.1, on the reverse strand, counting down.
CAGGGATTCATGGAATCAGGGAATCATTGAGTCCAGACATTAACCCAACTACCATGACTGCTGAACCAGGTCCTGAAGCGCCACATCCACAGGCTTCTTGAACACCTCCAGGGATGGTGACTCCACCACCTCCCTAGGCAGCCTGGAGTGGACAGGAGCCAGCAATGGGCACTGGCAGCACAGAAGGCCAAGGGCAGCCTGGGCTACGACCAAAGCAGTGTGGGCAGAGATGGAGAGAGGGCATCCTGCCCCTCTGCTCTGCTCTGCTGAGACCTCACCTGCAGGGCTGGGGACAGCTCTGGGGCTCCCAAAACAAGAGAGACCTGGACCTGCTGGAGAGGGTCCAGAGGAGGCCACAAAGATGCTCAGAGGGCTGGAGAGCCTCCCTTGTGCAGACAGGCTGGGAGAGTTGGGGCTGTTCAGCCTGGAGAAGAGAAGGCTTCAGTGAGACCTTAGAGCAGCCTTCCAGTACCTGAAGGGGACTACAAGAAAGCAGGGGAGGGATATTCTACAAGAGCTGGGAGTGACAGGACAAGGGGCAATGGACTGAAGGTTGAGGAGGGCAGATTTGGACTGTAGATGAGGAAGAAATTCTTGCCAGTGAGGGTGGTGAGACACTGGCACAGGTTGCCCAGGGAGGCTGTGGCTGCCCCCTCCCTGGAGGTGTTCAAGGCCAGGTTGGACTGGCCTTGAACAACCTGTGCTGGTAGGAGGTGTCCCTGCCCATGGGACTGGATGATCTCTGAGGTCCCTTCCAACCCAAACCGTTCCATGAATCCTGGAATTTAAATCTCTGCCTTCAGCTTCCAGATCCTATTCCTAGTTTGGTTTTTTTGACTGCAGTCATGTCCTAGACAAAGAGCTCTTCAGTATTCCATGTTTTTCCTGTGAAAGCACTGACAGAAACCACATTTTCCTATCAAATGAAGAACCACCAGAACAGGATTTGCTTTGGTAGAACACAAATGCTCCTAGGTGCCTTCTCCCACGGGGTGAGCATGGGAGCTAATTAATTGCTATTCCAAAATGAGTGTGACACTGTTTGTCCTAGCCAACATCATGGGCCTGTTCTCACCCAGCCAGCATTACCCATCCCATCAAGGTGTCTGAAACACAACCTACAGAAGAAATGTGCCTGTAAGGTCCACAGAACTGCCAAAACTGTTAAAGGGAAATTATTAAAGCAGGGTAATAGAGCAGGAAAAAAACCCAACCAACAACCAACCTTGAAACTTCAGGTACAATTTGTCAGACCCCATCTGGAGTCCTGTGTACAGTTCTGGAGCCCCCAGGACAGGAAGGACATGGAACTGCTTGAGCCAGTCCAGAGGAGGCCACAAAGATGCTGAGAGGGCTGCAGCAGCTCTGCTGTGAGGACAGGTTGAGAAAGTTGGGGCTCTGCAGCCTGGAGAAGAGAAGGCTGCCAGGAGACCATATAGTAGCCTTCCAGTATCTGAAGGGGGCTACAGGAAGGCTGGGGAAGGAAGGCTGGGCAGAGATTACTGACAAGGTCTTGCAATGACAGGATGTTAGGAGGAATGAGTTTGAACTGGCAGAGGGGAGATTGAAACTGGATGGTAGGGAGAAGTTCTTGACAGTGAGGGTGGTGAGACCCTGGCACAGGTTGCCCAGGGAGGTGTCCAAGGCCAGGTTGGAGGAGGCCTTGAGTGACCTGTACTAGTGGGAGGTGTCCCTGCCTATGGCAGGGAGTTGGAAATAGGTGATCCTTGAGGTCCCTTCCAACCTTACCATTCTATGATTCATGTAACAAACAGGAGATGTTCACCTAAGAGCTGCACAGACACAACATAGAGTTCCTGGAGACTGTGAAAGACACATTTGGTTTTCCTCCAGACAAGCAGACAGAAAACAAGGAGCTGGAGTTGCAGAAATGATGGCAATTTTCTAGCTGGGTCAGCCTCCACCTGAAAAAGCCCAAGCATGCTAGAAGGAAAGCAGACCTTCAGTCCTGACTGTCCTAGAGACACAAAATCCACAGTCTGAGGATCTGGAACTCATACAAACCAGTCAGTTTCTCCTGGATGGTGGTAAGCTGCCAAACCAGACTGACTGATCTGCAGTTACCCAACCAGAGCTGCATACCTGCTGGGTCAACATGTCATGGAATTTGGGTACAGGATCTGCCTCCCAATCACCCTGACAAAGCTGTTTATGGAAAGAAAGAGATTCCGGCCAGCTGTAGTCAGCCTCACAACCTAGTTCTGAAACGATGCCTTTTTGGGCCCTGCTCACTGCACTTGGTAGCGTAGTCCTGAGGAACAGGCAAAAGGAGGGTTTGACTCTGCACTGCTGGGACTTTGTTAGAGTCATTTCATGTCCTTGTGAAATAAGAGTGAACTAAAGCCTCCTTTCTCCCCGAGGGAAGTTACTCTGCCTCTTCAGATGGCTGACTTCAAGACAGGGACAGCGCCAAGCAAAACACATCCCGTGGACAATACAGCAATAAGGAACATCCTGCATTCATTGGCACCAACTTGCAAAAGTGGTTTGCTGGCTAGAAAGAGCTCTGGGCCCAAGGCAAGAATCACAGAGGGTCCTGGTTCTCAGGGATCAGGAGAAATCTGCTCTTATCTGAAGGATTTACAGATGACAAGGGCTCCAACCACAGTGTCCAAGTTCCAGAGGGCAAAAGTGAGGACTGGGAGCAGACAGATCTGCCTACTATAATTGAAGATCATGTTTGTGAGCTCCTAAGAAATCTGAATGTGCACAAGTCCATGGGGCCTGACCAGATCCACCCGCAGGTCCTGAGGGAATCTTAGAATCATAGAATCATAGAGTGGTAAGGTTGTAAGGGACCTCAAGGATCATCTAGGCCAACAGTAAGGTCCTGCACCTGGTAGGCACAATCCCAAGCACAGCTCCAGGCTGGGTAGGGAATGGCTGAGAGCAGCCCTGAGGAACAGGCCCTGGGGGTCTGAGGTGATGAAAAGCTCAAGATGAGGCTGCAGTGTGAGTGCAGCCCAGACAGCAACTGTGTGCTGGGCTGCAGCAAGAGCAGTGTGGGCAGCAGGGCNTAGGCCGTTGACATGACTGTGATTCAGCGAAAAAGTGTTGGAAAGTCCCTGCAGATAGTAAGCAGTTTGGAATGTGGATACAACCTGGGAAAATAGGGAGTTAGAGCTTGGGGAGGAAACCGCAAGTAGGAGTGCCATGCAGATGTGTCCTTGGGGGTTATAGCCTATCAGCATGCTAATTGTAGAATACATTATCAAAAGTGTATATAACCACACATGCTCTGCAATAAAATTGTCACCACTTTATGATTCATATTGGATTTCTGGTGTCCGCTTATTTATGTTCCTTTTCGTCATTGAGTGACCTGTACTAGTGGGAGGTGTCCCTGCCTATGGCAGGAGGTTGGAACTAGATGATCCTTGAGGTCCCTTCCAACCTTACCATTCTGTGATTCTATGATCAGTAAGACAAAGCATTGTTTTCCCTGCACAAGGAGTCACCCCCCCGGACGTGTTCAGAAAACCTGTGGGTATGGCACTTTGGGATGTGGGTTTAGCGGCCATGGTGATGTGGACTGACAGTTGAACTCGATGGCCTCAAGAGGTCTTTTCCAACCTTAATGATTCAGTGAGTCTATTATTCTATTTCTGAAGCAAGAAAAAAAGGAGATGAAATAAAATCCTGAGGTCTCCTATTTTCAGCGATGGCAAAATAAATCAAAGCAGAAATGATTTATCTGAGTGACACCTGATGAAAATAGACCTGGGGAGAAACCCAGAGATAGTTACAGCCTTAAGGAGACAATGAGGTATCATCAAGAAACTTCTGAGGCACAAATTCCTGTCCCTTGGGAGGAAAAGGCTCTGACAGGGAACACTGAGCAAAGGTATTGAGCTCCGCTGCCATGTGCTGGGCACTGCCTTGATCCTGCTACATGGTTCAACTGCCTTGGTGCCACTCCAGAGCCCACATCACCTCTGTCCTGAGCTCAGCCACAACCCAGGTGCTAGAGCAAGAGGAGCTTTGTCCTCTTATAACTCAGAGGTGTTCATGAAGAAGGAATTCTGTTTGCCTTGGAAATTACTTCCTTATTTCTTGTGTTCTCACCAGTTTCTCCAAGATGCTGCTCAAAGTGCTGTGGTGATGCTGATGGTGGGAGGACTTCTTACATGACTGGGAATAAGGATGCTACAAGATCCAGCACTGGCTGATGTCAACTTTCCCCCCCCATTTCCACTTAAGCAACACTTTAAATTAGGTCAGAGCATTAATTAACTTCTGCATGCAATCTCTCCCCAGCCCATCCTGTCTCCCATTGGCTATTTAATTAAAAGCAGCTGCTGCTACTTTGCAGGAAGAAAATAAAAATCAAATGACAAGTAATTATCCTTTGGGGGGAATAAATTAATTATGGGATCCTAGGTCTTAATGCTCAGCTGCTAGAAGCCAGAATCCTCTCTGTCCTGCTTGGGTTTCCTGAAGGTAACTGGGTCACAGAGACACGTGCCTTGGCTTCACCCTTTTCTGTACTCGAGCCTGACAAATCTTTGGTAAAGATAATCTCCTTCAAGCAGAGGCTACTTGCTTCCAGCTTTCCTGCTGCAAACAGGCTCCCTCAGCACTTCCCAAGGGCAGGGCTGAGCTTGGAAAAGTTGCAGTTCATGCTTGCAATGAGCTGGGCTTTGTGTTCATGGAGCAATAGGAGAGAATCATCTGTCTGACATGTCAAAAGTGCAGGCTCCTGGGACTGAGGAAGCTGAACAGATTCTCAGTCACTGGAGAGCACCAAAGATGGCTTGCTTGCTGTGCCAGGAGAAAGCCTTAAACAACTCAGAACAACCCTGTTCTACACATCCTTTCTCTTCCCTTGATGAGGATAAGAGGGAGAAATCAAATTAAATCCAACAAGGGCAAGTGTTGAGTCTCACACCTGGGGAAGAGCAACCCCATGAACCAATACAAGTTGGGGAATAACCTCCTGGAGAGCAGCTCTGGGGAAAGGGACCTGGGGGTCCTGGTGGGCAGAAGGATGCCCATGAGCCAGCAAGGTGCTCTTGGAGCCAAGAAGGCCAAGGGCATCCTAGGGTGGATTAGAAAGGCTGTGGTTAGTAGGTCAAGACTGGTTCTCCTGCCCCTCTACTCTGCCACTTTTGGAATATTGTCTCCAGTTCTGAGCCCTTTAGTTCAAGAAGGACCCGAGAGAGAGTCCAGCCCAGAGCCCCCAAGCTGCTGCAGGCAGTGAACATCTCCTGTGAGGCCAGGCTGAGGGAGCTGGGGCTGGGAGCTTGCAGCAGAGCAGCCTGAGGGTTGCCCTCAGTGCTGTGCTAAAGATGTGCAGGGCAGTGTGGGCAGGACGCAGCCAGGCTCTGCCCAGGGGTGCCCAAGGGCAGCACAAGGGGCACTGGGGGCAAGCTGGAGCAGAGGAGGTGCCAGGGGAACAGGAGGGGAACCTTTGTCCCTGTGAGGGTGCTGGAGGCCTGGAGCAGGCTGCCCAGAGAGGTTGTGGAGTTTCCTTCTCTGCAGCCTTTCCAACCTGGATGTGTTCCTGGGTGCCCTGCCCTGGGTGATGCTGCTCTGGCATCTGGGTGATGATCTCTGGAGGTTCCTTCCAACCCCTAACTGACCATCACAGATCTGCAACCCAACCCTACTTTTTTTTTTTTGCCCTTGCTAAGCCTTTTCCATCCTTAAGTTAAACCCTAATGCTGCCATTCTCTTCCTTCTAGCTCCTCTTCCACTCTACAGAAGATTGCTGATTGTGAAAGGCTGTACAGACACAAACACCCCAAGCATAGGGCAGATAGAACTTATAAATCCCATTTTATAGAATCACAGAATGATTTGGGTTACAAAAGCCCTTTAAGGTCATTCAGTCCAACTATTCTCTAACTCTACCCAAATCTGGGCCTAAACCATGGCCCAGTACTGCCATTGTGTAAACACTGGTGAGACCCCAAGCTGCCAAATAATCTGGCAGCCTGATTACCTTAATTTCCACTCCCTTTCTTCATCATCCCTGGTCAAGCTGCTCTCCTGGGTGGGGTTGTGCAGCACAGCACAGGCTCAACAGACACCCTGCAGGGAAGAGGAGAAAGAACTGGTCAGTATGACACAGTGACAGAGCTGTGCCCTCAGTGTGTGAGTTAAACTGAGGTGAGGTACATGGGGCTGAGGGGAAGACTTTGTGTCTTGCCATTGGAGCAGGTCATGCTCGGCTCCTGCCGAGCCAGCCTGAGGCAGTTAAGAGGCTTTGTCTGATGCTGGTGGTGGGAATGTGCCTCTAACCCTCAGCCTTCAACTCTTCTGCAAACCCCAGCACCAGAGGAATGTATTTGCCTGATCCTTCTGCACCTTGCCCTGGTGTTAGCACGTTTGACACCAGCCCCCTGCAGCACTGATCGAAGCATTTAAAAGCAGTGATGGAAAAGCTGTGACTTCATCCCTCAAATTCCTTCCTGGGAAAGGTTCAGAAGGTGCTTTATGGGTCCAGGCCCCCTCCACAGTATCACAGTATCACCAAGNCAGCTACTCTCTACCAGCACACCCCCCCCTTCCCTCCACCCACCCCAATCCCTCTCTGCCTGGCTGCTCTCCAGCCACTCTGTCCCCAGCCTGTAGCACTGCTTGGGGTTGTTGTGGCCAAAGTGTAGAACCCTGCACTTAGCCTTGTTCAGTCTCATCCCACTGGCCTCTGCCCACCCATCCAGCCTGCCTAGATCCCTCTGCAGGGCCCTCCTACCCTCCAACAGATCCACAGCTGCTCCTAACTTGGTGTCATCTGCAAACTTACTTATGGATGGATGGATACAATCCCCTGGTCCAGATCATCAATAAAGATATTGAACAGGACTGAGCCCAGCACCGATCGCTGGGGCACACCACTAGTGACAGCTGCCAGCTGGATGTGGCACCATTCACTACCACTGTCTTTCTCCCAGCACTCATCACCACTCTCTTCCTCCCAGCAAGGAGAATTGCTCCCAAAGCTTTCCTCCTTTGTATTTTGTTAGCCTTGAAAAAAACAAAAATAATTTCCTTTTTGGCTATTTTTAATGCTGTAGGCAGAATAGGCACATTCTGTTCACAGGTGCTGTTGGCTGAGCATGAGAGAGACTGTGACGTGTACAAAGTGCCAAGTAACTACCACATTCTCCTCTTCTCCTACAGAAGTCCTCCTCAGGGCTTAAGCTGTGCCAGGGAAGGTTTAGGTTGGGTATTAGGGACAAAAATCTTTGTTGCAAGAGTGGTCAGGCATTGCAACAAGCTGCCCAGGGAGGTGGTGGAGTCACCATGCCTGGAGGTGTTCAAGAAGCTGTAGATGTGGCCCTTCAAGATAAAGTTTAGTAGTCATGATAGTTGGGTTATGGTTGGACTTGATGACCTTTTTTAAAGGTCTTCTCCAATCTCAATGATTCTGTGGCTCTGTGATTAAGGCCATTCACTGATAGCTGCCTCTGGCTTAAACCTCTAATGACAAATCTGTCAGAGCTGCCTTTTCTCCAGCTCCACTCTTGCAGCTAGCAGCTCCCTGGCAGCTGAAGGGGATTTAACTTCTAGCTGTTCATGTCCCAACTTGTGCTAAGACAGCTGTAACCTGGCTTACTAATTTTCCAAGCTGGCTGTGAATTGTTTCAGGCCACCAACCCAATACAGGACTAACCTAATTCAGAACAGAACAACAAGGTCAAAAACAGGCAGAGAGGGTACATAGAAAGGGCAGGCAGGAGTGTAAGAGCAGGTGCAGGAGAGTCAGAGGTTAGGCTAGCTTACACCAGGCTTTAGCTTCTCCTCAGGCTGAGCTTTGCTTACAAGAAAGAGATTGTGCCCCCAGAGTATGGCTGCCTATTCCCAGGATCAGCAGTGCAGCAAAGCTAAGGTCACCATGTGCGAATTGGTATCTCCTGAGTAAGGAAGCTCTGAAGACTTTCATGGCAATCACTGAAACATGTTTCTGTGTCATTATCAGTGTGGGCAGCAGATGGAGGAGAAACCAAACTGCCAGAGGATAGGAGAAGCCAACTTCTTCCCCTCAAGGATTTCAGGTCTCCCACTTACTTTCTCCATAGAAGCATATTCAGTACAGGAACACTGCAAGAAATGTTGGCTCTGGAAGTAGAGTGCTGGACAATAAGCAGTGGCACATTTCTGCCCCTGTGGGGCTTTTTGGTGTCCAGGTGAGTACTGGGAGCAGCACTGTCCATTCCCCCAGGTGACACTGGGCAGCACCATGCTGCAGCCCTGCGTTATCGCTAGCCCTGACGCACGGAGTCCAAAGGAAGGCCTTGCATCCTTGCATCAGTGCTATTGTTATCTGGCAGAGCATGAAGTTTACCCCCAGGTTTCATTTAAAGCACAAACATGACCTTTGAAATGGGATTTTGAACGGAACCAGAGGAAAGCCTTTCTGCTGCCACAGGAAAACCTCTCTTTATCTGAGGGCAGCTGTTCCTCCCTATTGTTGAGATGAAAAAAAAAAACAAGGAGAGACAGGAAGACAGAAATCAACATTATCTGTGTCATATTCCACAGCTGCTGCTGTTCTTCACTTGCTGACCATCTTTGTCTGGCACAGGGACATGGGTGCTGCTAGCAACATGGGAGGGCTTCTGCACAGCTTCAGAGACAACATGATGGAGAGGGTAATGCAAAAAGGTTTTGTGCAAGAACATGAGAGTATGGCTTTGAATTGGCCATAGTATATATTGGCCATGAAGATGCTCAGAG
>WBNM01008872.1:2682-36777 GCA_013399055.1 Ramphastos sulfuratus | reverse complement strand
TTGCCCAGGGAGGTTGTGGCTGCTCCCTCCCTGGAGGTGTTCAAGGCCAGGTTGGATGAGGCCTTGAGTGACCTGTACTAGTGGGAGGTGTCCCTGCCTATGGCAGGGGGTTGGAACTGGATGATCCTTGAGGTCCCTTCCAACCTTACCATTCTATGACTCTATGATCATCTTTGTGCCCACTCTCTGGACTCACTGCAGTAGGTATCTTTCTTGTGCTGGGAATGCCAGAGCTGAATATGGAGTCTCACAAGCGTGGAATAGACAAGGACAATCACCTCCCTTGGCTTGCTAAGATTCTAAGACAGACATCCACAGGGACCTTCTACTGCAAGCAGTCCTGAGCTAAAATGGAATGTTCACCTCTCAAAAGGCAACCTGTGCTTCAGCACTATGGCAGAGAAGGTATTTGGTGTGCCATCTGGAAGCATTCTGGTTTCCCATGAGTGCCATTCGACCTTCCAAAGGAGCTAAAGGAGCAGCACACTCACCATCCACTGGTCGTGGGACAAAGCAAACGCTAAGTACCCTTCGCTTGGGCCACTCAACTCCACCAATACGGAGCTGCCCTCCCGTTGGAAGGAGAGGAAGGAACAGGAAGCGCTTCCAGCATCGCAGTTCGAAGGGTTCCTAATGCAGAACTTTGTTCTCCCACAGCCTGATACATTAAACTGAACAAAACACATAAAAGAGTCATGAACAATGAGGAGAGCTGCCCCTTCTCTCCCCCCTCCCTTTTTCACCTGTTCTAGAGGAAAGCATACAAGGAACAGCAAAGAAATGCCACCCATGCCTACATACCAACCTCTTCACCCAACCCAGGACTAGTAAAAGGATGCTGAGTTCCAAGCTGTACCTTATTCAAGTGGAATGATCACTCTTAAAAGACAGAGTAGAATAACTTTGAAAAGAAAGTAAAAGCCTTAGAGAAGGTTCCTTAGTTTTTACTTTTAGAGAGGCAGTACAAGCGGTAGGATGAAGGAGGAAAGAAGCGAAAAGCAGCTTTTAATTTCTTTTTTAAAGTAGGAACTCCACTGATACACAGTGAGAAAATACACAAGGTAAAAGTAGTGCTGCTTCTGGATCAAATAACAACTCATGCTCAAGGCATTCAAGAATCCACAACGGAAGTCAGTAGCAGAAATTAACTCAGAGGAGGAAGTTTCTGAGCCTGTAGTTACTAAATAGGAACTTTGCAGTCAAGACCAGAGCAAGTCTTTTTTCATCTCTCTTTTCCAGGTGTGCATAATGTTTTCTGACCATTAAGCTTCAAATATTCTATCAGAGTTTTGACCCACACAGGGCATCAGGTTTAACACATACAAGTTCAGGCAACTCAACACAAGAGCGCAGCTGTCTGTGTTCTTAGTCTCTGATAGCTAAATTACTCATCCACCATCTCTCTCTTTCTGTCAGTAGGCTTTAATCAATGTGATGTCACAGGCTCACAGGATGTTAGGGGTCATAAGGGACCTCTGCAGATCTTCCAGTCCAACCCCTGCCAGAGCAGGAGCAGAGAATCCAGCACAGGTCACACAGGAACACATCCAGACAGGGCTGGAAAGGCTCCAGACAAGGAGACTCCACAACCTCTCTGGGCAGCCTGTGCCAGGGCTCTGGGACTCTTACAGCCAAGAAGTTCTTCCTCATGTTGAAGTGGAACTTTCTGTGCTGCTGTTTCCATCCCTTGCCCCTTGTCCTATGGCAGGGCACAAGTGAGCAGAGGCTGTCCCTGTGCCTTCCTTCCTGACCCCCAGCCCTCAGCTCTTTACAGACATTGCTCAGATCCCCTCTCAGCCTTCTCCTCTGCAGCCTAAGCAGCCCCAGGGCGCTCAGCCTCTCCTCCTCAGGCAGTGTTGCAGTCCCTTCAGCATCCTTGTAGCCCTCCCTTGGACTCTCTCCAGTAGCTCCCTGTCCCTCTTGACCTGGGGAGCCCAGGAATGGATGCAATATTCCAGGTGAGGTCTCACTAGAGCAGAGGGTGAGGAGCTCCTCCATCAGTCTAATGGACACACTCTTCTTAATGCCCCCCAGGATCCCATTGGCCTTCTTGGCCACCAGGGCACATTGCTGTCCCATGCAGAACTTGTCCACCAGCACCCCCAGGTCCTCCCATTGATCACAAGTATAAAAGATATGTTATTTAAGCTCAGAATTACTTACTGGCTTCGATAAGTGGGAAATGGGTTGTGAAGTTGGTGTGGCCTCTGTTGCTGGGGACAGTGCATTAGGCTGAGAAACAATGGGACCAGGAATCTTCACCCAGAAAGTCTTGTATTTCTTCACAACTGTAGCTCTTAAACACACAACACAGAGGCATTGCTGTCTGATAAACCCAGGAAAACAGCTGAGGTCTCAGTGGAAACATGTTTTGAAAAGGCACTACTGCATGCTCTGCTGGATATAAGAAACATTTATGCCTGTGGCACAGGCTGCAGCCCCAGAGAAGAGCTGCATAGTACAACAAGGTAGTGGTGTAACAGGAGGGTGTGCATACAGCTGTTAGGTACAAGCCCGGTGTGTATTACAGGCATAAGCAGTGAGCTGTTCACTAGAAATCTTGGTCCCCAAACCCTCTTCTACTCTCCCCCTAAAAATCAAGATAACCATCCCCAAGCTTTCCAAGTATCTGCAGCAGTGGAACCTCCACAGTGAGCAGCAGGTGTTGACCTTTCAGGCCATTAGCCCAAGGACTCTTTGCAGTTGCTAGTCAATATTTGACAGAGAAGGGTACAAGGTTACCTGATTTGCATTTTAGCAAGCTAGACCTGGTGCTAGATTTACTCACAGGAACTGTACATGGTTTGGTGCATCTCCGGGAGCAATCCAATACACTTTCATCTGTGTCTTTTTTCTTTTGCTTGTGTGACTGACAGCTGAATTCTGGGGAAAAAAAGAACACAACGACAACAAAAACCAATCAAACATCACACACATATGTGAGGAGTTACAGAGTGGAGATAGCAGCTCTGATATAAGGACAGGCTGAGAGAGTTGGGGCTCTGCAGCCTGGAGAGGAGAAGGCTTCCAGGAGACACTGGAGTGGCCTTCCAGGATCTGAAGGGGGCTCCAGGAAGGCTGGGGAGGGACTATTGACAAGGTCTGGCAATGCCAGGACAAGGGGCAATGGGTTTGAAGTGGCAGAGGGGAGATTGAAAGTGGATGTTAGGAGGAAGTTGTTTGCAGTGAGGGTGGTGAGACACTGGCACAGGTTGCCCAGGGAGGTGGTGGAGCACAGAATCACCCAATGTGATCAAAGATCACGTTCGGTGCTTCTGTGCTCCACAGCCTCCCTGGAGGTGTTCAAGGCCAGGTTGGATGAGGCCTTGAGTGACCTGTACTAGTGGGAGGTGTTTAGAGGGTTGGAACTGGATGATCTTTGAGGTCCCTTCCAAAATACCATTCTATGTGTTAAGGAGATGGCATCTAACAGTTATCAGTCTGCAGCCATATCCTAGACAGACACTGCACAGAGCAAGCCCAACTGGATTTTCCTCAGTCAGGATCAACTTGGATGAAGTCTGCCACTGAAACTTACGCAAGCTAATAAAATGTAAAAGGAGCAGCTCGAGGCCTTTCAGTGCAGAAGACTCTAGTGATGAAGCAGGTGCCCCTGCAGCATGGCAGAAGTGGTTTGGTAACACTCCAGGCTTTGGACAGTAAGACAACATTCACTCTTTTGATAGCAAGAGGATGAAGGGGCAGCACCAAGGCCATACAGAAAGAACAGAAGTAGCATTCTGGAGCACGAGAAATACAAATACTGTGGGGTTAGACAATTATTTGCACAAGACCAACAGATCCAACACACCACTGAACAAAATCCTGCAAGCACAGAGGGCACAACCCTGACATCCCCAAGGCTTTGCAGCACTGATGAATGCTTTGATTGGATGCCACAAAACATCTGGGAAGATGAAGAACTTTGCCCACGCTAGCTCACATGAGGCTGTTACAAGTCCATGACATTCAAGCAAGTTGCTGAGGCACTGAAGTGTTCACAGCTCTTGCATGTGAGGCAAAATCACTTTACCTACAGTGGGTATTGAAGATCATGACCTAGCCTGCTCCTGGCACTGAACGACAGAGCAATGCTAAGGAGAGTAGCTGATGCTAGCAGGCACCACTATAAATGCCCTCAACTTTCCTTTCCGTAAGACATTCTGTCCTTAACAAGCATGGAAATCTCCTCTTCAAGGCAAATCCTATCTGCCTTCCTCTTTTTAATGTTAGAATGCAGTCACCAGGAATGGATATTGAAGATCATGACCTAGCCTGCTCCTAGCACTGAACAACAGAGCGACACTACGGAGAAGCCTTTGAACAGGGACCTTCAGGCATAGTTGATTTAAAAAAACCTGCTTGCAACCAAGCTCTCCTGGGTGCTCATCCCTTATCTACTGGGCAGCTGTTGACTGCTGAAAAGAAAATGAACGTTGCTCAAGAGGGAGAGTTGATCTTTGGACCTCTCTCCCACCACCATCTTTGTTCCTTGGCTTTGATTTCCCTTGAGGGTCTACATGTCTGTCTCTATAGTGTGAGCAGCAGACTGCAGAGCATCTCCTACTTGCTTAGCCTATGTTGCATGCTGCATCACTGGATCAGATGGATACCTGGCTGCTGGCAGAAAGGCAGCAGCACTGGGCGTGCTGCATTCTTGTGTTGCTCAACAGAGAGCTCACAAGTTAACTGTGTGAGAGAGAGACAAAGCTATTGGGGCACCACTATAAATGCCCTCGACTTTCCTTGCCATAAGACATTCTCTCTGTCCTTAGTAAGCATGGAAATGTCCTCTTCAAGGCAAATCCTACCTGCCTTCCTCTTTTTAATGTTAGAGTGCAGTAGCCATGAATGGATTACATTCACTGCACATGAGTGAAAAGCTTGTTACAAGTGCTGCATCTTCCCACAGCAGTCAGTGGTGTTCCATCAGTAAGGGCAGGCTGACAGAACTGCAGTGAGCCATGCCTCTGTCATGCAGAGTTGGACTAATCTCCTGAGGGACCCACTGAGCTCAAAGCAGATGACAGAGCCTAGCTCTGTTCTGTCACAGGCACACTGCAGCACAAACACCTCAGTGTCTGGTGCCCCATTTGAGGACAGCAGCCTACCTTGGTACGGCCACATGTCAGAAGCTGAGAAAGCCTTGGGTCAGCCAATGTGAAAGAGCCAACTGCAGGGCCATCCAGGTGTGCTGCATCCCGGGCTTGTATGAAAAACCCTTCAAAGTCTGGTCCAGACAGGTTAACTGAAGCGATAAGGAAAAGGAAGTTGAGATGTTCTTCAGAGGAAGGATGAAATCTTGCATCAGAAGCTCATTTTACAAGCACCGAATCACCTCTAAATGGATCCTCTGAACAAGATTCAACTGCTTAGATAGCTGCAGCAGATCTACTACAACACAAAGAAGCAGCAGTTCCAAGTCTCCAGCTGAGACTGGCACAGTACCTTCTATGGTGTCCCCTGGTCTAAACTCAGTCACGTTGAGGGCGATAGAGTGCTCAGGTGGCAGTGTTGGAGCAGTCCCGTGGCAGGGTACCATGCTAGCGCAAGCTTGTCTCACTTTGCCATTTGGGTAGCCATCCACGGGCACACAGAAGCAAAGAGAGAGCCAGACAGCAAAAGCAAGGCCAGGCAGCTCCATCTGTAAAAGATAGTAAGAGTTGCAGGCAATTAAATACAATAAACAGAGACAGGCCAGGAAGAAGAGCCAGCTGAATACTAGAATTTAGAGATGTTTAAAACAAGCACACACAAGAGGACACTGTTCCCAGCTACAGGAGCTGAAAGCAACCTGTGCTCTGGTAACAGACAGGCACTACAAGAACGCTCACAGGTGCCATGTTTCATGCCACTCAGAGTCCAGGCAAAAGCATCCCTCCATTCACTGGGTGCATTTGTTCTCTCAGTGCATTTTGCTATCACTTGGAAAGTTTCTTTTGCTTTATGCCTTTCCTGTTCTCTCTCAAAAAAAAAAAAAATTATCCAAGTCCTTTTAACATCTCCGCAAGACACTCAGATCTTAAAACATGGTCTTTTGGATGCCTAAGGGTCCACAGTACTACAACAGCTAGTATCAAGGCCACTCTTATGAATCAGAGCTCCATATGGTGCATCACTGCAAGCTGCCTTTTGTTTCCACAGCTGGTGTCTATTTATTCATGTATGACAAAACTTCCAGGGAACAAGTTCTTTCCACAGGGAAACTAAAAGTTGTCAGCTGTTAGAAATAGATTCTATATATGGTAATTTAGTATATAGGTGAAGAAATGCCTCTGTTTGCATCCATGTTATAGTCAAGCACAAGACTTTTTCTGTGGAGTCTTCCTTTTGGATGTTGGAGCTCCACACAATTAGTCAAACAGTATCAGTGCTCCTCACACTCTCCTTCAGGGTGTGAAAAAGGCAGGGCAGCAGGACCAAAGAGACTAAAACAGTTATATGAAACTCCAATCCCAACAGTTATCACCTAACATTTTGCCTTGCATGCTAATGGTTTGCTACTGAGCAGTACCCAGGGCTTACAGAACACCTTAGTCAGCAAGATGTGTGTGCATGTCCAAAGAGACAGGGGAGCAAAGATAAACTTCCTTTCAATGCTGAGGCACAAGGAGGAGGTTATCAGCTCTAGTGCAGCATAGAGCAGGCAAGCAGCTCTGCCTTCTGGAACAGCCACGTTCGTTTGGCACCAACTGATAAAGGAGTATCATGTCACAAAGCTCTCCAATGGCACACATGGACATGAAGATAAGGCACAGAGCTGTTTCAGACTGAACTCTGATAGCTACAAAGCAGCCAGATGAAGACAAGGCAGGTCATCAGCCCTACATGCTCTCTTAGGGGTCATCAATAGTAGCTTTGCCAAAGCTCTCATATGCTCAGGGTTAAAACTTCACAACCATAGAGCGGTAAGGTTGGAAGGGACNCACAGCCTTCCTGGAGCCCCCTTCAGATCCTGGAAGGCCACTCCAAGGTCTCCTGGAAGCCTTCTCTTCTGCAGGCTGCAGAGCCCCAACTCTCTCAGCCTGTCCTCACAGCAGAGCTGCTGCAGCCCTCTCAGCATCTTCGTGGCCTCTGGACCTGCTCCAAGAGTTTCATGTCCTTCCTGTGCTGGGAATATCCAGGAGAAAGCTACAGTTGTACTTCAACATCAGAGCTCCTCAGCAATGTTACCCAGTAAATAGAAGAAAACCAGAGAGGAAAGGAGGTTGAGTGGCTACAGTTCAGGAACTAGAAAAAAAATTTAAAACCCCCAAACTCCTCCTCCCAAATATTCAAGATAACATTCTGATAGTATCTTTAAATTCTAGTTTAAGTAAGCCTTTCCTTTGAGCTGCAGTCACAAACCTATGTTAACATTAGGTAAGGAAGCCTACAGGCAGCTAAATGCTCAGGTTCCTTACAGTTGTGCACTAAAAGTATCTTACTTATCAGTGAAGTCTTCAAGTTGCTGCCAGAGGACAGATAAGGCTGCACCCCACAAAGGGGCAAGAAAGAGTAGGTTAGTACTCTAGTTCAAGCAGCAGAGGATGTGGTAGGGGGTTAAAATGAAAAAAAAGAAATAATCTATCACAGTCTCAGGCTCAAAAGCTGGCAGGAAGGGGAAGAAGCAAAGGAGAAATGATAAATAAATAAATACGGACAAAGTCTTAAAGAAGTACTGCAACTGAGATCAGTGCTTGAAAACTTTTTAAACAGGGTTAAGTGCAGAGCAGGTATCTTCTCTAGGCACATTTACTGATGGGTCCTAGGGCCTGTACAGAACAGTCACTTCTACGGTTTAGCCTTCCTTGAGCAAGGCTTCTCCAGCTGCCTTCAGAAGTGTCCTTTTCCTGCTTCAGGGTGGGAATGTGTTGTGGCACTCTGTGCTTTCCATTTACACAGCAAAAGAAGGCAGAGGGAAGATGGGAAGCACTCTTACAACACTGATCACCCTCTGGTTAAAGACTGACTTTGTATTTTTAGGAAAAATATGCCCTAAGGTGTTATGGTAGGCTGAACAGTACAAGAGGTCAGTATTCTAGAGAGGCTCAGCTTTAAGTTTTCCCTTAGAGAACTCTAGATAAACTCAAACACCACAATAAAACCCTGTCTATAAACACAGTANCCCCAACCTCCCTGGAGGTGTTCAATGCCAGGTTGGACAAGGCCTTGAGTGACCTGTACTAGTGGGAGGTGTCTCTGCCTATGGCAGGGGGTTGGAACTGAAGGAGCTTTGAGGTCCCCTCCAACCTAAACCACTCTATGATTCTATGTCCTTCCGCTTCCCTACCCCCTTCTGCACAGACAGGCTTCTCAACACAAGCCTCACACCAATCCTACCAAGCAAGGCAGGCAAGGATAACATCTGAGTGTAGAGGAAGGGAAATCCAAGTGATAATCATAACTTCCTCATATCAGCAGGTTAAAATGTTCCCTTCAGCTCTGAAATGATGATGGTTACAGGAGTGTGAAACAGGGTGTCATGCCCTTGTGACTATGACAGCCTGGACAGGAGAAGGAAAAAGTCAGTCTGAAAGCTGAGCACACATCACCATCAGTTCAAAAAGCAACACTATGAAAACACCCAAACACCTCAGGAAGGTACCTAAACTCCTAAACTGGCGCCGAGAAGTTCTGCAAAGGGGCAAGAAAAAGCATCTTTTTACCCAGGCTCAAGATCAAGGCACAGTTGTATCCATCCTCAGCCAAACAATTTTCACAACAGATCACCTACTTTTATAAACAAACAAAACCCAGGCAGGCAACCAACCCAGAGAGTCAACCACTGGCAAGCTACAAGTCTCTCCTGTACAAACCAGTCACCTCTTTTGGAAGATTCCATGGTGCCCTCTTTCCTGATTAGGGTCCTACAGCCATAGCAGCAGTATTTACCTCCAAGGGACGTTGCATTTTCAGACATTCATAAAGTCATAAAGGCATTCATAGTGTCATAAACACTACAATCCAGAGAAGCAGAGGAGTAGCTGACTTCAAAACATTAACTACTAGTGGGAGGTGTCCCTGCCTATGGTAGGGGGTTGGAACTAGATGATCTTTGAGGTCCCTTCCAGCCTTACCATCCTAGGATTCTATGAACTAATCACACACAAAGGTACATCAAGGTTTGTCATGAGTGAGCACACAAACTGCAGACTATGCAGTTCTTTTTCTGATATTCGTAAAATCATGGGTCTGGGTTGGAAGGGACCTCCAAAGCTCATCCAGTCCAACCCCCTCTGTACTCAGCAGGAACAGCCTCAACTAGAGCAGGTTGCCCACAGCCCTGTCCAGCCTCACCTTGAATGTTCCAGGGATGGGGCCACAAACATCTCCTGGGGCAACCTGTTCCAGCAGCCTCACAGTGCAGAACCTGTTCCTAACCTCCAATCTTAATATTTTCTGCTCTAGTTTGCAGCCACTGCCCTCATCCTGTCCCTACAGGCCTTTGCAAACAGTCTCTCTTGAGCCTCCTTGTAGCCTCTTTCAGGTACTGGCAGGTCCCCAGAGCTTTCTCATCTCCAGGCTGCACACCCCCAGCTCCCTCAGCCTGTCCCCACAGCAGAGCTGCTCCAATCCTCTGATTATTTTTGTGGCCTCCTCTGGACCTGCTCCATCAGGTCCATGTCCTTCCTGTGTTGAGGGCTCCAGAGCTGGACACAGCAGTGCAGGTGAGGTCTCAGCAGAGCAGAGGGGCAGGATCCCCTCTCTCCATCTCTAGTCACACTGCTTTGGATGCAGCCCAGGCTGCCCTTGGCCTTCTGTGCTGCAAGCTCACACTGCCTGCTCATGCCCAGATTCTCCCCCACCAGCACCCCCAAGTCCTTTTCCATAGGACTGCTTTCTCATTCCCCAGACTGTACTGATAGTGAGGATTTTTCCAGATTGGGAAAAAAAAATAAAGAAAAAAAAAGAAAAAAAAGTAACATAAGTACAGCCCTCAATCAAAAGTGATGAGACTGAGGGCACAGAAAGGATTTGTTACAGAGGTTAAGCTCAGGAATGCTGAAGTGCATTATGTGGATTGTAGTTAACCTCACCATGAAAGAATAAATGCTTTTAAAAGAATGAATATGTCAAGAAGGAACTGAGAGGCTGACCGAAGCTATCACATACAGAAATATCACTCATTATTGCTGGACTCCTTCCAGAAATGTGGCTGGATGTGAAAAAAGCAAAAGCAGGCACACACTAGTTTGCTTGCATTCTAGTAAAGAGGAATCAGCAGATGGCTTTTTCTAGGTAAGAATGACACAGAACAGCCTTAAGCTCTCAAGAGTTGCCACTAAAACTAGATTCAAACCCAGAATCTGTGTAACCCAAGCTTGGAGGTGTGCCAGCCATTTGAGAACACTTCCAGTTTCCACTGACTTCTAATGAGCTGTAGACTTATCCTCCATAATGGCTTCTTTAAGATGCTTTGAAACGCAACAGCAACGCACCAGTCTCCCACCAGCAGCTCCCAATTGTTCTTCTTAATTTACCCTTACTCGAAATGATAGAAACTCAGAAAGTTTCAGAGTTTCTGCACTACGTCCTGCTGACTTCTTTTCCCAGAAAAATGCATTGCACTGGCATCCTCCTTTTAACCAAGGGCCTAAGAGTGCACACAAGCACCTTCTGCCCTGCCCACATGCAGCGTGCCCCTCACCCTGCAGCGCACCCCAGTAAATGCTCCAGTCAAGGTTACAAGGATGTGCTGCAGAGCTCTAGAATCAGAACACAATCACATCACACTGACTGTTGCTACACAGCCTCTCCAACAAGTTATATGTAAGCATGACCCTGGGAACTACAGAGCAGTCAGTCTCACCTCCGTGCCTGGCAAGGTCATGGAGCAGATCCTGCTGAAAGCTCTGCTAAGGCAAATGGAAAACAAAGCAGAGGTGATTGGTGGTACCCAGCAATGGCTGCACCAAGGGCAGATCTTGCCTGGCTAATTTAGTGGCTCTTTATGAAGAATTCACAGCTAGAGTGGACAAGGGAAGGGCAACTGATGGCATCTACCTGGACCTGAGCAAGGCATTTGACTCTGTCCCACATGGCATCCTGGGCACAAGCTGGAAAAACATGGACTGGATGTGTGGAGCACTGCAGGGTAAGGAACTGGCTGGATGGTGGCACACAGAGAGTGGTGATCAAGGGCACAATGTCCACCTGCAGACCAGTGCCAAGTGGCTCCCTCAGGGGTCAGTGCTGGCACCAGTGCTGTTTGACATCTTTGTCAGTGCCATGGACAGAGGAATCAGTGCAGCCTCAGCAAGTGTGCAGATGGCACCAAGCTGTGTGGCACAGTCACTTGCTAGAGGGCAGGGATCCATCCAGAGGGACCTGCACAGGCTGCAGAGGTGTGCCCAGGCCAACCTCAGGACATTCAACAAGGCCAAGTGTAAGGTCCTGCACCTGGGTAGGCACAATGCCAAGCACAGCTCCAGGCTGGGTGGGGAATGGCTGAGAGCAGCCCTGAGGAACAGGCCCTGGGGGTCTGGGGTGATGAAAAGCTCAAGATGAGGCTGCAGTGTGAGTGCAGCCCAGACAGCAACTGTGTGCTGGGCTGCAGCAAGAGCAGTGTGGGCAGCAGGGCAAGGGAGGGGATTCTGCCCCTTTGCTCTGCTCTCCTCAGACCCCAGCTGCAGTCCTGTGTGCAGTTCTGGAGCCCCCAGCACAGGAAGGACATGGAAGTGTTGGAGCCAGTCCAGAGGAGGCCACCAAGATGCTGAGAGGGCTGCAGCAGCTCTGCTGTGAGGACAGGCTGAGAGAGTTGGGGCTCTGCAGCCTGGAGAAGAGAAGACTTCCAGGAGACCTTGGAGTAGCCTTCCAGTATCTGAAGGGGGCTCCAGGAAGGCTGGGGAGGGACTATTGACAAGGTCTGGTAATGCCAGGACAAGGGGCAATGGGTTTGACCTGGCAGAGGGGAGATTGAAACTGGATGTCAGGAGGAAGTTGTTTGCAGACACTGGCACAGGTTGCCCAGGGAGGTTGTGGCTGCTCCCTCCCTGGAGGTGTTCAATGCCAGGTTGGATGAGTCCTTGAGTGACCTGTACTAGTGGGAGGTGTCCCTGCCTATGGCAGGGGGTTGGAACTAGATGATCTTTGAGGTCCCTTCCAACCTTACCATTCTATGATTCTATGATTCAAGACAGCATAAGACCCAGGAGTCCTTGCCCTACAGATAGAAGCATACAAGGCAGTTATTAAAGCCACACATTTTACCAAACCACAGGTTTCACATCCTTATGGATCATGGAAGAAAAATAAATACTCCACCACTCAACAGTCTGAAGCACAACTGCAAATTTATTAGTCACTCTCTCATCCTTCCTACTGGAATCTTCAATATAATACATCACTTGCAACCCCTGGCAGGAGACAAGGCTTCAGAACAAGTTTGTTCAAGACCATTTCACAATTATCTGTAATTCCAATGGGATTTCAACTGTGGTGTCACTCTTGGAGTGGAAGGAGGGAGGGAGGGAGAGAAATGTGTATTTGAAGCCCTCTAATTAATAGAAAACAAAAAAACCACAGTGACAATCATCTTATCACCCTTGCCTGATTTATCCACAAGGCTGTAAAAAAAAAAGCTATGCTTTTCCAAAGCAGCAGAGTAATTACAGCATCAATACTCCCTATGGAACTCTAAAATGCCATTTTGTGCAGAGATTACTCAATGCTAACATCTGACTGCTAAAGCAATCTGAAATTTCAGCCATTCCTTGAGCCACACTACCAAGTTACTATGTATGTTTACTGTGCAGGACGGAACTCATGACAGAGACAGAGCTTTTTGTCAGAGCAGTCCTTTTGGGGACTTTAGGTTGCACACAAACTAAAATTTGGAGGGAAGTGATGTAGAAAAGCCAGAGCAAAGGTCCTAAAGGTAGTTCCTGCATGGCCCAGTTATTCCAGCAACAGTGGGATGCAGAACACTTAATTTAAGTCAGAGGCAACCAAGAAGAGCTCACTGAGAACCTACAACAGATGTTCCTGGAGAAGCTAAGTCCAAACAAGCATTTTGGTCAGTATGAATGAAGATGAAGAGATGATTCTTCATCCTTGTGGTGGACCATGACAAGACAAGAATCACTCTGTGACAATTCAAACATTAAGGGTTAAAGGCCAAAATAATTACCTGTGCCCTAACTTCATGGGATTCTGTCTGGCAAGGCAGATGTCAAAGACAGGTTGGTTCATAGCAATAGCTACCAGCTCCTGTGATGTTTCAAAGCAATACAGCTACACTTGTCTGAGTGTTGAGAATTTGTCATCCCATTCACTCTGAAGGGATGGAGGAAAGAATAAGAAGCAGTCAGAAATAAATGAGTGCTATGGATTTAGGAGCAGAACCTTTAAAGACCTGAATGAACCATACCAAAAGAGAGTGGGAAATCATTATATTAAGTATACATGGGAACTGACTTTCCTAATTACATCTCACAAGCTTACAGCAACTGCACTTGGAGTAAGTTACTCCCTCCTGTGTTGAACACCCTACAGCTCCTGCAGATATCAGCAGCTAAGCTGCCCCTGGCAGCCAAATTCCTCGAGAGTACCAAGCATTACCCATTTGAAGGTACAAAGACTATCACGGGAAGAACCTTTCTGCTGAACACCATCAGGCAAGAGGATAAGCAGAAAGTTAAGATCATCTAAAGGAGAATAAGCTCCATTAACAGAAGACATTTGTGCCACGTCTCTTTAGAAATATCCTTACAGGGCCAAAGCAGACAGCCTTGTCTGATTCTCTTGTCTGAGAGTCACCTTCCCTCTGAGTTCAGAATAACAGCTTAGGTTCACTTCTGCTCATTTCAATGGAGCTATATCACAAGAGCTGAACTGAGCAAGGGCAGAAAGCAAGGAGCATTCATATTCACAACAACTTCTGTCCCAGTTTGGGGCCGCGAGCATAGCCGGGACTGGAGGACAGAAAATGCTTCTTGCCCCTTTCCAGGGGAGCCCCTGGGACGTGCCTCTGTCCCTAAGGGTTTGTTAAGGGAGACCTAGGATCCCTCAAACTACCACAACTCTTTAAAGTACAAGCACACACCTCTCTGTTTTTCTACAGAGGAAGCATTCAAAGAGAACTTGGAGGCTTGTGTGCTTCAAAAACAGCTTTTATAGCAGTTTAAGTGCAGGTACTTACCTTGCAGCCAGTTCTGTTACAGTCACCAAGTCCAAGTAAAAGTGCCATTGGCTTTCTATAAGCAACTAAACTTGCACTGCATTTTAAACTCTCCTTTCTGACTTGTACCTAACAGTATTGACCTTTCTAATGTGAAGGATCAGAGGAAGTTTTTAAACCACACACACACACACAAAAGCAAGCGTTTGTGATTGCTCTTTACTTCAGGTATACACTTCAGCTGAAATACACCAAGCTGCAATCAAGCATTGACCCTGCAGCTTCTTTTGCTTCCACAGACCTGAAAGAGTATCATATTCAGTAATTACTTTAATTAGCTTCTGGTGCATTTGAAGGGGAAGCACAACAAACCGAGAACAGCTTTTAATACCTCCTTCCTCCAAGCACAAGTTGACACAAATTAGCAGCATCGTTTTGAAGCTTGTTACACATTTACCCCTTATCAAAGGGCCACTCTTTCAGAAGGGTAAGAGAGGATTACAATAATCTTGGCTTTTCCCACACGTACCCCACCGAGAACAAACAAGAGGCAAGAATTTTGCCCTCTTGTTTACTCCGTTCTCTGTTGGGCAGCTACAGAAAGGATAGAAAAACCTTGCAAGCTTCTACCTATATGAAAACCTCAAAGTTGCAGGCTTACCTAAATTTTTGTTATCCCAGCAAGCAAATCCAACCACAAGACCACCACGTTTATTCTAACAGCTACGGCACAGCCACCTCCTGCACGCACTCATGAAGCAACAAAATAAGAAAGCAACATTCACGTAAGATTCAGAAACAAACAAGATGCAAAAGGCACGCGGCTGGAGCAGCTCCCGAGATAAAACACACCGTAGCTTACCTTTGCTCGTTGAGGTTTAAGAGCTTCCTCTAAGGCAAACCAGAAGCGTTTCTATGAGAAGCAACAGCCACGAGGTGTTTTAAAAGCTTTGAATCTGCTTCGTAGCGGCCGTAGATATTCTATCAAGCATACAAAGCTTTCAGAAAGCTGGCAGCGCCCGGGCTTTGAGGGCTTCCTGGGCTCAGTTTAACCCAAGCGCCCTGGAGCTTACAGCGGCGCCGCAGCTGAGGCAGCCCCGCCCGCCGCGCACCGCCCTCGCTGCGCTCCGCTCCGCTCCGCTCCACGCTCTGCTCCGCTCCACGCTCTGCTCTTCCGCACCTCTCCCACGGAGAAAGCCTTGGGGAGAGGGGCCGAGTGGGCAGCCCGCCTCTGCCCGTCCTCTCCCAGCTTCTCCCGCTCCAGGCTGTCTCTGCGGTTCTGATCACTTTCCTGGGTAGGGCGCCGGCTCCGCCGCGGTGTCCCGTGGTGCCCGAGGGGAAGCAGCAAGGCTGCGAGCGGAGCCGGCCGCAAGAGGGCGCTGCGGGGGCGGAGCCGCCAGAGGGCAGGCAGGGCAGGCAGGGCAGGCTGCCGGTGCCAGTCCCGCGGAGCCGCGGGCAGCGCACCTCGTCGCAGCTCCAAACGCTGGAGGAGTCGGTGAATGTCGCTGTTTGGCAAGCAGAGCCTTGCCCCCTGGCTTTGACTGAGAAACTGGCCCTGTGTAAGCCGGCGCAGCTCATTCGAGCTGCCATCCGTGCGCCTGAAGGCGCTCCCCTGCACCAGCTTGCAGAGTCAGGGTTTTGTTACCAAACAGCAAACAGGCACTGGCTGTAACTGCGGGTTTGCTGGCAGAAAAGACACAGGCTTCTCTGACTTCTGTTTCCCTTTGCTTCCTTCCAAGTCCTCACTTGCTTACAAACCGAAACAGGACAAAAAGATAATTAATAAAAATTACAAAGGGAATTTTACCCTTCTGCAGAACTGAACTGTTGTGTTGGTACTAATAAACACCCTGACTGAAGGGTTCTGGTAATGCAATTGCTTGTTGGTAGGTCTGACCAGTTAAAGTGATCTCAAGACTATTAACTGTATTTTCTTAAAAAGTACTCTCTGCTGAAACAGCAGACATGGAGATGCTCTGTTACTGTGCTACTGTTTTCTCGGTTTCCATAGCAACAGCATCAACACCAGGGGCACTCTGTAATAGATACAAGATCTATTTAATATGAAAACCAGCACGGAACTACTTTGCCTAATCGGACAAATTGTTGGATTGCCACACTTGTATTATCTTGCTCATGGAAGGCACTGGGAAGCTGAGATCTCCCTAAGCATGCAGCCTGTGTGGCAATCAGTTTACAACAACCATTCATAAAGCCCCCCAAATATGAAAGAGTTTGACAAAATAGTAAGCCCAAGTGCATACATCTCTGTTAAGTGTTTGCATTTTTCTACTGAATGCATGCTTATTCAAAACAGCCTCCGTATACAAATAACATAAATACATCCACAGCATGAAAACCCTGGTGAATACAGTGACAGAAACCCTAGTGAATACAGTGACAGAAAGCCAATTGTCTGCTGGGCTGCATCAAGAGAAGTGTGGGCAGCAGAGCAAGGGAGGGGATTCTCCCCCTCTACACCACTCTGATGAGACCTCACCTGGAGCACTGTGCCCAGTTCTGGAGCCCCTGTGACAGGAAAGATCTGGAAGTGCTAGAAGGTGTCCAGAGAAGGGCCACAAGGATGATCAGAGGGCTGGAGCTGCTCTGCTATAAGGACAGGCTGAGAGAGTTGGGGTTGTTCAGTCTGGAGAAGAGAAGGCTCTGAGGAGATCTTATTGTGGCCTTGCAGTATCTGAAAGCTGGGGAGGAACTTTTTAGGGTGCCAGGTAGTGATAGGACTAGGGGAGATGGATCCAAGCTAGAGGAGGGCAGATTCAGATTGGGTATTAGGAAGAAGTTCTTCAGCATAAGAGTGGTGAGAGACTGGCACAGGTTGCCCAGGGAGATGGTGGAGTTGCCAAGATGGATGTGACTCTGGGCAATCTAATCTAGTGAGAGGTGTCCCTGCCCATGGCAGGGGGTTGGAACTGGATGATCCTTGAGGTCCCTTCTAACCCTGATAATTTTGTGATTCTGTGACTGATATTTATAGAATCATAGAATCATAGAATGGTAAGGTTGGAAGGGACCTCAAAGATCATCCAGTTCCAACCTCCTGCCATAGGCAGGGACACCTCCCACTAGTACAGGTCACTCAAGGCCTCATCCAGCCTGGCCTTCAACACCTCCAGGGAGGGAGCATCCACAACATCCCTGGGCAACCTGTGCCAGTGTCTCACCACGATCTAATCTTGACATTTAGATTCATAACTAAATTTGTAGTGGAATTAATATTCAACTATATTTAAGATCTTATTTTAGGGTCTTGGCTCATCGAGAATGGGATGCACACTTCTGAACACTGTTACGAATATAAGAATACCTGGAAGCAATTTCCTCATTCAGACTCACAAGGAAGGATAATCCTGTTGGAAACTGTAATCAGAGTTTAAGAAAAAAAAAAAGTAATAATTTATCTGTAAAAAATACAGTGGCTGAGTGAGGGAATTAGCAGCTTGTTTCTCATTTCATAGCTTCTCTTATTTCAGAAGCTGTTAGCTGTTCCAAAGAGCTCTTTCCAAGAGAACCAGGGCAAAACAACTACTGTCTGAGTACAAGTACCCACAGTCCTCTCACCAAAGTGATCGATCTGTCTGGAAGGATTCTTTTCACAGATTCACAGATTGCATCCAGTTGGAAGGGACCCTGAAAGTTCATCTTATCTGTGATATATCTGAAAGAACATACAAAAAGCTTCACAGTGCAAGTAAACAACAGAGCAACCCAACAATGATTTGTGTATATGAGGTAAACCACCTCCTTGTGCTAGCCTAGAGGAGATAGTCCTTGCAATCAAGCATTAGAATCAGAATCATAGAATGGTAAGGTTGGAAAGGACCTCAAGGATCATCTAGTTCCGACCCCCTGCCATAGGCAGGGACACCTCCCACTAGTACAGGGCACTCAAGGCCTCGTCCATCCTGGCCTTGAACACCTCCCTGGGCAACTTGTTCCAATGTCTCACCACCCTCACTGCAAACAACTTCCTCCTAACATCCACTTTCAATCTCCCCTCTGCCACTTCAAACCCATTGCCCCTTGTCCTGCCATTACAAGACCTTGTCAATAGTCCCTCCCCAGCCTTCCTGGAGCCCCCTTCAGATCCTGGAAGGCTACTCCAAGGTCTCCTGGAAGCCTTCTCTTCTGCAGGCTGCAGAGCCCCAACTCTCTCAGCCTGTCCTCATAGCAGAGCTGCTGCAGCCCTCCGATCATCTTGGTGGCCTCCTCTGGACTGGCTCCAACACTTCAATGAAGAAGCATTTCCCTTGTTTACAAATGAACCCCTGAATCTGGCTCTTGATTCAAAATACATCTATGGTGTTCTGTTACTTTTGGAATTTGCTTTTCTTAAGCAGTTGGCTTAAACAAGTCTTTGTTTAATCTTTCTGTACAATTATCAACCCTTTGCAAAACTAGAGTGCATGAATATTTTGCGACTCCTGTTCATGCTCATTCTCTTTTGCCAGGACCCATTACAGAAGGTAATGGCATTGCAGACAGCCTGACAGCAACAGCACAACTCCCTAATCATAGAATCACAGAATGTCAGGGCCTGGAAGGGATCTCCAATCATCTGGTCCAACCCCCCTGCAGAGCAGGATCTCCTAGAGCAGATCACACAGGAACACATCCAAACAGTTCTTGAATATCTCCAGAGAGGGAGACTCCACAACCCCCCTGGGCAGCCTGTGCCAGGGCTCTGTCACCCTCACAGGGAAAAAAATCTTCCCCGGGTTCACATGGGCCCTCCTACGCCTCAGCTTCCACCCACTGCCCCTTATCCTCTCACTGGGCATCACCCAGCAGAGGCTGGCTCCATCCTCCTGGCACTCAGCCCTTACACAGTTCTAAACAAGAATGAGGTCACCTCTTAGTCTCCTCCTCTCCAAGCAGCACAGCCCCAGCTCCCTCAGGTTCTCCTCATAAGGAAGATGCTCAACTTTAAATTTTTGTGGCTCTGTGCTGAACTCCCTCAAGCAGCTCCCTGAGGTCCTTCTTGAGCAGGGGGTCCCAGAACTCATGGCCATCCTGCCATGCTCCAGGACTCCCAAGTCCCTCTCCACTGCTTAGGCTACTCTAGAAGGCTACTCTAAGGTCTCCTCAAAGCCTTCTCCAGGCTGAAGAGCCCCAACTCTCTCAGCCTGCCCTCATAGGAGAGCTGCTCCAGCCCTCTGAGCATCTTGGTGGCCTCCTCTGGACCTGCTCATGTTACTGCACTGTTTGTATGATGGTATAAAATAAGGCACTGCCATGTACTAGAGAGTCACAGGTATTTAATAGACTTGGCTCACATCAGCATGTAATAAAGAGAACTTGCAGGGAATAAAGGACACCTTCATTGATCCAAGAGTTGTTGCTGCTTTTGTCCCTGTTCAGGCAGAGACAAGTGGTGGAGAATGTGGGCAATGACAGAGCAAAACGGCAGTGCTCCGAAAAGATTTCTCCTGCAAGGCAGCCCTGAAAGCCACAGGCCCAGCAGCTGGCACCGGCACTCACTACGGGAGTGGAGGGAACCACCAAAGATCTGCTGAACCAGTGTCAGGGCCTGGCTCTGCCCATCCAGCCTAGGGACAGGAGCAGCAGGTCTCACACAGCCCCTCCACAGTGTCCACCCCTGAGGGCCCTGCATCCTCAGCACAGCTCCCTGGTGTGTTCTGGGCAGCAGACAGCTGCAGAGCTCCAGAAGCAGAGGCAAGTCGCAGGCTCTGTCAGACTGCTCTGCCAGGGCCACAGCTCAAGGGCTGGCACCAGGCTCCCATGGGCACCTTCCTCTAGAAGGAGCAGAAGCTGCTGGCTGGAGCACAGAGCTGCACTTGGCAGAGGCAGCGCAGGGCCCAGAGGAAAACTGCTCCCCCACAGCCCCAGAGCTGGCCCTGAGCCAGCTGCAGCCCTGGGTTCCTGGGCAGCTGGCACAGGAGCCAGAGCTAGAGCAGGCTCAGGATGTGGGGACAGGACCACAGCTACGCTGCGGCAGAGGGCTCAGGAGAAGGCAGAAGGTGGCACAGAGGGGCCATGTAACGAGGCCCCTGCAGCCAGTGCCTCTCTCTGGCAGGTCAGCCTGGGGGACAGCTCCGGCCCTGCCACGGGCACAGGGCACTGGTGAGGGCAGAGGGCAGCAGGGCCCCACATACTGGGCACAGGCGTTCCCACAGGCAGGCAGGAGCAGTGCAGGAGCTCGTGGGCATCCTCCTGCCTCCGGAGGCTGAAGTGCTGGGCAATGTCTGCAGGAGAGGCAGCCTCAGCCTCAGCAGCTGCTGCAACAGATGCAGCTCCTGCCCCCTCAGGTGGGGCTGCAGGCTCTGAACCCCCTCAGCCCAAGCCCAAGCCTGGGCTCAGGCTCACGCTGGCCATGGGAAAAGTCCCCCCAGAGCCCATGGAACCCCCGGCCCCTGGCAGGCTCTGAGGCAGGCTCTTCTTGGTGACCTGAAGCAGGAGAGCAGAGGACAGGAGGTCAGGGCCAAGGCCAGGAGAGTTGGAGGCAGGACAGAGCATGGGAGAGATCTCTGCTCCCACCCAGCTCAGCCACGCTCAGCACTCCCTAGCAGCTCTGTGCTGCAGCACAGCTCTGGGGCACCCTGGGTACACAGGGAGCAGCACACATCAACCTGCCTGATGCCATCCCACTGCCAGCACCACTGCAACCCCCCAGAGGAGACAGCATCCATGGGGATGGCAAACAGGCCACAGGTACTGCCTGGAGGAGCCCACAGGTTGGCCTGGAGGGGCAGATGCCAGCAGAGCCCCACAGACAGGGCTGTGAGCCCTCTGTGCTGCCCTCGGGCCCAGCTCAGACCCTCCCAGGAGCAGCAGCTGCTGCCTGTAGGCAGCCTCCTGCCCTGCCCTGGCTGCAGCCAGCAGAGGCAGCAACTGCCCAGTGCCAGGGTGCAGAGCTGGGCAGCACTGCTAGGGCCAAGAGAGCACAGGAACAGCCTCTGCTGGAGCAAGGGGCAGCAAGGAGCAGACAGGGCAGAGCCCAACACCGACAGACCCTGCCAGGGCCAGGCGCAGAGGTGCTGAGTGCAGTGCGGGCAGCAGGGTGGGCAGGCGGCTCCTGACGCCCACTGGCATGGCCACCCTGGCACCGCCCCCTGGCACTGCCCCTCACTGAGCCCCACTGCCAGCTGCGGCTCCCCGGACAGCAGGGAGCTGGCGAGCAGCGCCCTGTGGGCACTGCAGCCTGGCAGTGAGGAAGCAGCTGAGCCCCAGGGTGTGCAGCCAAGCACCCACCCCGCAGAGCCGCGGCCACTGCATGGAGAGGCAGCCCCCGGGCAAGGGCACCTGCTGGGGCATGGGCACCCCGGGCCCTGCTGCTGCTGGGGCTTGGGCACTGCCTGCAGGGAGAGGGGCGTTGAGTCACAGGGCTCAGGAGCACCAGCAGCCCCCTTGACCCTCTCTATCTTCCCTGCTTGCTGCGTGTCGTGGTAGGCCTAAACAGGCCAAATTAGGCTTGTGAATGTCCTGGCTTACCCAGGACATTTTTTTTTTCTACTCTCTCTCCTTCTGTTTTGGGGAGAGCAACTGCAGGAAAAGGGACAAAGGACCTGGCACCACTAAGTCTGGGGTCTGGGGTCAGCCCAGCAACTGCAGTAAACAGGGTGCACATGGTTGCCTTATGCAAGGCCCATGATCTGCCAAAAAANTATAGTTTCCATAACGTTGCAAAGAGCCTGTTATTATTATTATTAAATGGTGGTCGGGGTGGTGCGAGTTCCGATTATTTAATATTAATAAACTATATATTAATATTTTTGAAATATCGTCTCGCAGTAGTTAATTACCCCTTCCGCGACACTGCTCGGCTCCTCCTCGGGGCTGCAGCGCTGCCTGGCAGCCTCCACCCAGGGCTGGAGCAGAGGCTGCTGCCCCCACGGCTGCTGCCCTTGGCACCAGAGGCCAGGACTGGAAGGCTCACTCTGCCTTCTGCTGCCACGACTCCTTGGGCGAGGCAGACAGTGGCCAGCTCTGTGCCCCTTTCCTCACCCAGCTCCAGTCGCTGCCTCTCCGCTGCCAGCCCCAGCTCCTCCTGCAGCTTCTCCACTCTCCACATGCTGAGGACAATGTGGCCACGCTCGGTGCCCTTGACTCAGCCGTCCCAGAACACTGAGCTCACTCCTCCTCCTCTGCTCATCCTCGTGTCTGAGTGCGACCTGACCCAGGCTGAGGCAGAGCTGTGCCTGCTGGCAGCACCTGTCAGGGCGTGGCCTTTGGGCTCTCTGCCCTCCATCGTGTGCTGGTGCCACAGCTTGGGGGGGGCCTGGCCCTGTCCTGCTCCAGCAGCTCCCTCAGGAGACTCAACTCTGCCCCAGCCAGGCCACATCTACAGGCCTCGAGTTGCCCAGGAGCCAGCAGGTGCCCTCCTGGCCAAGCGGCCAATGCTCTCCTGGGGAGCATGAAGAGAGGGTGGCCTGCACCCCTCTGCTGCGCTCTAGGCAGGCCACAGCTGCAGTCCTGGCTCCGAGTCTGGGCTCCCCAGCTCAGAGCGATGAGGAACTGCTGGAGAGAGTCCAGGGCAGGCTGGGAAGATGCTGAGGGGCCTGGGGCAGCTCTGGCAGGAGCACAGGCTGAGAGCCCTGAGGCTGACAGCCTGCAGGAGAGCAGCCCCAGAGGGCAGCTGAGCAGTGCTCAGCAGCAGCTGAAGGGCCTGTGGGGGGCAAGAGCCTGGGGCCAGACTCCTGCCACTGATGCCCAGGGACAGGGCGAGGGGCAGAGGGAGGCTCCAGCTGAAGGGGATTGGGAAATTCTCTGCTGTGAGGCTGCTGCAGGCCTGGAGCAGGCTACCCAGAGAGGTGCTGGAGTCTCCTTCTCTGCAGATTCCAAGCCTGCTCCCACACATCTGTGATGAGATATTAATAACCAGTTATGAATTATTATATCTCCAAATATTATTTTTTCATTAATATTCAAAAATTCGGGGAAAAATCCCTCAGATTCTTCGGATTTTCAGTTGACAGGGAATATTTGCCCAAAGGATATTTATTAACACAGAATTAAACAGTTTAAACAATCAGAACTTGGGCAAACAGGAACGCGAAACAGTAAAAATTCTAAGTGTGCTGCAGAGGCTCAGCATCAACCCCAGCACATGGTACTCATGATAAATGACCCCTGAGCAAGTTTCCCGTATAAAAACGCTTCCAAACTCACGACAATGATCCCGCGGTAAAATACAAAATATTCCAGGCAGAGGCGGGGAGGAGAGAGAGTTGCTGCAGAGGCAGTGTAAGCTGCAAACACGTGGCCACGGCGATTCCCAGGTAATGAGCCACTAAAGGGTGCTGCAGAGAGACCATCTCTGAGGACAGCTTGTGTAGGAAAAGGCTGCTGTGTAGAAAAGGCTGTGTAGAAAAGGCACGGCTTCTAAATCATCCCCCCTTAAATAGACCAATTTGAAAGTGAAACTGGCCAATAGGCATTTAGCATCCTTGTACTGCCCAATGCATTCAAAGCTTCGTGCCTCATGCAACCACGCAGGCACGCTGAGGGGCTGCACCAGACACAGTGCTGAGCTCCTAGCCTCAGGGCTTTGCTTAGCTTAGCTCAATCTACTTCAACTTCTGGACTCTGAACAGAAGGAGGACTGAGCAAGGGTTTAAACTAGCCTGGCAGGATTTATGGCTACCAGGACAACATCCCCCCAACATTCCCCAACTCTTCCTCACCTCCCTCTCTTTGCCATGCCAAGGCTTCTTGCTGTGCTAGCAGGGCCTGCCTTCGGGGCACACGGAACCACCACCTGCTTCCTCTCCAAATCCAACCTCTGGGCTTCACCTCCACTCTCTGTGGCTTCCAAGAACATCCACACCCCCAACCCCACGCTCCTCACCATTTGCCCTCCCTTATCCCACACCACCTCCCAAAACACCTGCAAAATGCCAATTGGTCCTTTGCAAGCTAAACTGCATCCCAAGCCCTGCTGCCAGCAGAGCCTTGGAACCCTCCACAGCCACCTCAGGGCACCTCTACTGCTAGGGACTGCTCTGAGTCACCAAACCAGGCTCAGCTAAGCCAGGCACAAAGTGCCCATGCAGGCTTTGCTCCTTGCTCAGTCTTGGTGCTCTGCCCTTGCTTTGCAGCTCACAATCCCCTCCTTGGCACTGTTTGCCTTGGCTTTGCCTCTGCTTTGTCCACAGCCCTCACCTGAGGATTGCTCCAGGCCAGCTCCTCCTGCAGCAGAACTTGGCTGAGACACTTAGCAGAGGCTCTCAGCCTGTCACAGGCTCTGAAGCTCCACTCTCAGCTCCTCACCAGCCAAGCCTCAGCAGCTCAGCTCAGCTCTATGAGGTCAGCCAAGCGCTGGGTGCACAGAGCCCTGGGCAGCTCTACTCTGACCCCTCTGAAGAAGAGGAGATGAAGATGGGGGCTGTGCTGCTGACCCTGCTGAGCCCTGGAGAGGTGGAAAGTAGCTCTGTAGAAGTGGTTAGAAAGGAGTCACAGAAAGGACTTCTTGAAAACACCAAATCTTTGTGACACAGCCAAAGGTGAGGGAATGAAGCAGTGTCCCCTGAACATAGTTTGTTCCAACTGCCTTAGGAGAGACAGAGCAGAAAACGATCTGCTTCAGATCCAGAGTTTCCTTCTTAAGGCCCAAGCACACATATTTAGGCCCAAATCCCCACCTCAGGCAAGCAAAGCCTCATTTCAGCCTCCAGAATCTCTTTTCAGGCGCCAAAGTCTCGTTGCCATGACACTAAAGCTCCATTCAGTGGGCAAAGCCTCCCTTATAGAGCCCAAGGCCTCACTTTCCATTTCCAAAACCTCCTTTTCAGGCTCCAGTGTGGCACAGTCAGGATCGAGCCAGTCCCTTTTAGGGCCCAAGATACAGAGAGTCCAAATATTCATTTTTGGGTCCAAACTGATGGTTTGGCTGCCAAACCCCCATTGTTAGTGCCCAAAGCTTTGGTTGCAGCCTCCAAACCTCCTCCCTCCATCCCTCCTTTGTTTTTGGGTGCAGATTCTGCTTTGGTGTCAAATTCTCCCTGGCAAGCTCCAGGCCCTGCTCTTGTGCAGCTCCAAAGGCTCACTCTGGGGGCCCAGAGCCACATTTCTAAGGCCCCAAGGCTGCTTTCGCAGACCTCAAGCCCCATTGGCAGACCCCAGAGCCCTATTGATGGGGCTCAGAGGCTCATTTGGATGCCCAAGCCCTCAGCAGCCCCTTCCGAAGTCTCCTTTGCGCAGCCCAAAGCCTCCCTTCAGGAAGCATGGCCCTGTGGAGCCTGCAGGCCACAATGCAGAGGGCCCAAAGCCTCCTTCTGAGAGGCCACAGCCATGTGTCAGGATCCAAACTTTTCCTTCAGAGTGCAAAGCCTCAGCTGTGTCTTGTTCAAACCTCATTGCCTGCCTCCAGAAATCCTTTCTCAGGGCCCAAAGACTTAGTTTCTGTGTATCAAAGCATCACTCCAGGGGGCAAAACCTCCTTTCCTTTTGAAAGCCTCCCCCCATCGGTAAGGGCCAAATTTTGCTCCTGAGGATCCAGACTTCATTGGGAGGATCCAAAGACTTCCTTTACAGCTCTAAGGCTCCTCTGGAGCACCCAGAGCCCTGTGTTTGGGGTCAAAGCCTCATTTTTTGGGGTCACAGAGGAGCCAGCAGGTTCCCCTTCTCGGCAGGGTCCAAAGGGCCATCTGTAGCCCCTTGCACCTTCTCTGTAGTGCCCAGAGCCTCATTTTGAGGGCTGAAATCCTCATTTCTGGGCTCCAAATCAGCCTTTACTGGGGCCCACAGTTACCATTTTAGGGTCTAAACTCTGACTTTTAGATCAGGAAGCCTCTTTTTTGGGGCCCCCCAAGCCATCATTTACTGTGGAAACCCTCATTTGTCCTTTCCCAAGCCTTTGCTTTGCCTTGTTCAGTGTCATTTTGGGCTCCAAAGCCACATTTGCAGGGTCCAAAGCCTCCATTTTAGTTTGAAACTTCAGCTTTTTAGAGTCCCAAGCCAGGTTTTACTTCTCACAGTGGCACTTTGAAGCTCAAAAGTGCCATTTTTAGGACCCAGACAGTTGTTTTGAGTGCCCAGGTTGCATCCTTAGTGTCCAAAGATTTATGCCCCAAGCCCCTCTCAGAGGAGGCTCTGTGCTGGTTTAAGGATAATTGGAATATTTTAATAGGAAAATTTATATTATAGGCTGTGAGAAGGAAACAATGGTGATGTCTACTTCACTCATAGGCTTGCTGTGATGTTTAAGAAAGAACTCAAAACAAAAGATAAGCCACTTGGGACAGTCGGTGTCTGTCGGGCACAGCATCTGGGGCTGTCTAGCAGCTTCTGAACTTCTCCTGTCTGCTGATTAATTTCATTATCCACTTTCCTTCTAATCCCCTCCAGCTGATCCTCAAAATTCTCCTTACGTGTAAGGCAAAACCTTGGGGTAAGGTATAGGGATGGGGAGAAGGTGGAAGGGTGGTTGGGAGCCCCTCCTGGGGTCTCTGATTTCTGGGAGGGGGATTGTGTTTCTGTATTACCTTTACCTTGCATATGTCTGTAACTATTCCTGTATATAGTGTACATATCTGCTTGTATATTGTGCTGAGCTGCAAATAGAGCTTCATCTAAACTTCCAACCGGCTGAGTTTCTAGTCTGGGTCATTTTACAAAGTGTGGGGGGCGGGGAACTCCCAAATCTACATCAGGCTCAAAGCCTCCTTTAGTGGTCCCAAAGGTCTTTCCCAGCCAAAGCAGTTCTCTGTGTCTCCTGTCCCATGGTGACACCATGGTGACACCATGGTGTCACAATGGGGCAGGGTGCTGGGACATGCCCAGCGTTTGTGCCATGCTCTGGCCAGAGCTATATGCGCTGGGCACTGGCCAGTGAAAGCCACTTGGACTGAGCTGCCCTTTTGGGTCACTTGGCTCCTTGCTTTGTGCTTGCAAACGTGGTTCCTTCTGCCAGCCACTGCTCCTGTACCTCCCAGAAGTGCAGGAGAAGTCTTCAGCTCTCCTCCTCTTTGGAAGGTAACCAGGACTGGACTTTTGGGACACATCACAGAGTAGGTAGAGAAGGGATAGAAGCAAAGGTGGTCTGGAGCTTCCGAGCTCTAGGCTGAGCCCTTAGAGCGGCAGCCTGCAGCTCTGCAGCAGTGACAGGAGCCACCTAAACCCTTCTGAGGGGGGCTGCTGTGCTCTGGGGTGCATATGGGGCTTTGCTGGCCTCTTGGCAAGGGAAGCAGGCAGCAGAGTGGTGTCCAGAACTGCTTCCTGGCCAGGCAGTTTCAGGGGCAGCGTTGGGCTTCCCCCGGTGTGCTTGAGGGCAGGTCCCAGCTGGTTGTCCTGGGTGCTCCTGTGCAGAACCAGCTCCTGTAACATGCTGAGCTGCAGCAGCATCTTCTCACCTCTTTTCACATCTTTCCCTGCAGAGACTGCCGAGGGAATGGCTGTGCCAGCAGGGGTTCTCTCGCCCCAGGAGGTCTGCCTGGAGTGGCAGTACAGACAGGGCGCTGGAGCTGGCCTCTACAACCTGGGCCAGACCTGCTTCCTCAACTCTGTCCTGCAGTGCCTGACCTACACCCCACTTCTGGCCAACTACCTGCTCTCTGGGGCCCACAGCCGCTGGTGTGAGTACTTCAGCAGCATCTCCTTGTGCACTGGGGGCACTGCCTAAGGACACCCAGCAGCTGGGACTGGAGCAGAGCCACCCCTCTCTGCCAGCCCCTCCAGTGGGTGTGCTTGGAGCCCAGGCCACACTCGTCACCCCTGGGTGTCTCCGCCTTCAGATGGGGCCTGCAGCCTGGCCCCAGCTCACAAGGCCTGTCCCTGCAGGCCAAACCCCCTTTGTGCATTGCTTCCCAAACCGGAGTCACTTCAGCACGCCTCTGAAGAAAGCTCTGCATGCACTGGGCTGCCCTGGCCTTGTTGGCACATGGGCGCTTGGGCAGGAGAGGAGTGCAGACAGAAAGTCTGCAGTCAGAAGGTCAGGATCTCCATCAGCTCTCCCATCTCCGTGGATGCTTTTGCTCACCTGAGCACTCTGCTTCCCTCCCTTGCAGGCCAGCAGCAAGGCTTCTGCATGATGTGCACTATGGAAGAGCACATCCGCAAGGTCCTACTGTCATCAGTGAGCGCTGTCCACCCCAGGCCTTTTGTCAACATCCTCAAACGTGAGTCCTCTTAGTAGCTCTCCCATGTCTTCCTCCATCCCTACCAGACAGCTCCACTAACCTCTTCTTTCTTAGGTATTGGCAAACAGTTCCAGTGTAACAGGCAGGAAGATGCCCACGAGTTCCTCTGCCACATGCTCCTGGCCATGCAGAGAGCATGTCTGACTGGCAGCAGCAAGTAAGCACAAGCCAAGGACCTTCTCAGTGGTCCTGAGCCCTCTGCCCCCTCGATGTCCTCCCCTCAAGGCAACAACCTGCACCCAAGGCTTTCAGACAAAGCCAGGCTTGGGGAGGGGAGAGCTCTCTGTCTTACCCATTCTTTCCACCCTGGGCTTCTGCTTGCACTCCAGGAGCATCATCGAGCAGATATTTGAGGGCCTTCTGAGATCCAGACGTAAGTGTGCAGCTGCTGTTCTCCCTGGAACTGTCAGTGCCCTCCTGCCTGCTATGCCAAGGCCCTGAGGGTGTCGCTGCCGTAGCTGGCATGAAGAGTGCAAAGTGACACCCTCAGTCACTGCCCCGTGGCTGAGCTTTTGCCTTTGCCTCCCAGTCACCTGCTTGAACTGTGGCACAGTTTCTGATTGCTATGAGGCCTTCCTGGATGTTCCTTTGGATATCAGGGTAAGAGGGTTTGTCACTGCACTGCCAGAGATCCACAGCTCCTGCAGCTTTCCAGAAGCCACCTGCTTGGCTCAAGCAGCTGTCTGCTGTGAACTGGACACAAGAGAGCTTGGTGGTGGGTGGGAAGGTGGAGGGATGGTGTCCTTCTGGGCAGGCCACGGCAGTGGTGTGCCACTAAGTGCTGGCTTTAAGTTGGACAAGCAGGCACTGTCCTCTCTGCACCCATGATGTGCTCCCATTCTTCCCTTTGCCCCTCCCTCAACACCCACCTGAGTGCCAGGCTGATGGCTTCTGACCCTGCACACATGGGGAGCTGAAGCCAGCAGAGTCACAGAGAGTAGCTCTTGACAGCCCTGGGAATCCCTGGGCACTGAGGGAAAGGGTCAGCATCAGACCCTCCTGCTGCTCCTCCTGGACGCCTCCTCAGTCTGGGTCTCCTTCTCAGCCCCTAGGAGGTGTTTGGGCCAGGCTGTTTCCCTGAGCTCAGAGCTCTCCTTCCTTTCTCCTCCAGGGAGCCTCATCTGTCAGTGCTGCTCTGCAGGACCTTGTGCAGCTCGAGCAGCTGGATGGTGCAAACTGCATTAGATGCAGAAGGTGAGGCAGTCACCCACGACTTTGTCAGTGCCAGGTGCTGCAGCAAGCTGCGGCCTGTCCTGCAGCAGAAGTCACCTTCTGCCCTACACTAGAGATGCCCCTTCAGCAGGCTCAGCTTTTTGGAATGTGGCCTCATGGGAGGGCCTTCACACAGCAGCAGGGTGTGTGAGCCCTGAGTGCTTGTTTGGCCTGCTGGGGCCAAGAGGAGCTGCATTTCAGCATGGGCTCTGCGCTAGCTTTCCAGGTGTGACACAGTGGCTGCAGCCTCCAAGAGGTTCACCATCCAAGACGTGCCCCAGGTCCTCACGCTGTGTCTGAAGAGGTTTGATGTCACTGGCAGAAAGATCTGCAAGGTGAGTGGGCAGCTGGAAGGCAGCTTTCTCTTCCTGCAGCAAGAGGCTTCCCAACACTCTGTCCCTTCACAAGCTCCTCTAGTCGGGGTTTGCCAAGGGCCCTTGTGAGAAGGGCAGAGCAGAGTTCCCGTGGGCAGAGCAGCCTTGCTGTGCTGTGGCAGAGCTGCTCCAGCCAGAAAAGTTCCCTGCCAGGCAAACCACTGTGCACTGCTTCAGGGCAGCCAAGGGATCATGGCCCAGAGATGCATTTGCACACCCCTCTGGGCCCTGCTCTTGCAAGGCCCCTGCATGGGGGACCTCACAATGGTTTCTGAGCCCTCTTGGTCTCTTCACAGCATGTGGAGTTTCCCCTGCACTTGGACCTTCGGCCTTACATGTGCCAGACATGGGCAGAACCCTGCCTCTACTCCCTGTATGCTGTGCTGGTGCACAGGGGTGGCAGCTGTGCCAGCGGGCACTACTTCTGCTACATAAAGGTAAGGAGAAGTTGCCTGGCTGAGGTGCGGGCTGGGGAGGAGACCCTTCCCCAGCAGTGTGGCTGCAGCCCGGGGCTTGGGGAGAAGGTCTGCTCAGGGCCGGGGCTGGATTGGTTCTGCTGCACTCTGGGCTCTGGCCGTGGGGTGCTGGAGAAAGCAGAGAGCTCCTCCCCAGACATGGATGCCTTCTGTTGCAGGCCAGCACCGGGCAGTGGTACCAGATGGACGACAGCTCTGTGAAGCCCTGCAGCGTTGGCACCGTGCTGCAGCAGTCAGCCTACCTCCTGTTTTATGTCAGGTAATGGCAGCACTTCCATGTGCTCAGAGCGACTTTCCCTCTCCTGCCTTGGCTGCTTTGCTTCTCACCCTCCTGAGGGGTTCTGTCACAGGAGACAATTTGCTCCCTGTGGCCTTCAGTGCTGTCAAATCTGAACTAGCTCAGCTCCGTCCTTCTCTTCCCTTGCTGGGCTTTAGGCTGCTGCCCTGCTCTCACCTGCTGCTTCTCTGCTCTCTTCTACTGGTGACTGCAGAGAGATAAGGGCACTCAGAGTGGGCCTGTAGGAAGACTCCCATGGATTTTCCCATCTCTGCTTTTGGTTCTGTCTTCTCTCTGCCATAAACCCAATCCCAGAGGTGGCTACAAGAACAGCCCTAAACAGAGATCTCTCTTTTGTTCTCCAGGTGCTCTGCTTTGAACCCTGCAGAAAGAGCCTCTGCAGCACCATCACAGGCCTGTTCCTCCCTCAGTGCTTGTGAGGCTGGCAGTGGGCAGCTGGATTCTTCCCCCTGCCAGGGGAAGAGTGCCAGGAAGAGGCCCCGCAGCAGGTTGTGGGAGTGGGGCCACAGTTCCATGGACACCACAGACTGCAACCCACCAGCAGGGAAAAGGAGGAGAACTGATCCTCCAAAGCCTGCCTGTGCTCTCTGGGGTGTCACAACTCCAGGGCCTTC
Source organism: Ramphastos sulfuratus (assembly GCA_013399055.1). NCBI lineage: Eukaryota > Metazoa > Chordata > Aves > Piciformes > Ramphastidae > Ramphastos > Ramphastos sulfuratus. The sequence goes on along the minus strand of WBNM01008872.1, from coordinate 5,588 downwards.
CCAGAGCAGCTGCAAGCAGGCTCCTGTGCCCAGCCACACTGGGGCCTGAAGCCTGCCCAGGCAGAGGGAGGGAATCCAGTCCCTGCTGCAGAGTAATGATCTGCTTGAGCGGCTCATAAAGCTCACACTGGACTTGGGAAGCCAGGGCAGATCCAAGGAGAAATGTGCCAGGAAGAGGTCCTGGACAACATCAAGGCAGCAGGAGAAGGAACTCTGCAGGGACACAATGGACACCATGGCCTGCAGCACCTCAGCTGCCCCAAGGCATGGTGCAGCTCCGGGGTCCTCCAATGCCCTCTCCCAGCTGGTTCTTGTGCCCACAACTGCTGGGGAGCAGACTCAGCTTGGGCACGAAAGGCAGAGCAGGTCCCCACAGCATGTCCACGATCTCCCCAGGCAGGAAACTGAGGACTGTCACCCTTCAGCAGGGAGGAAGAGGAGGAGCAGCTTTTCAGTGCTGCGGGGACGGAGGCTGAAGAAACGCAAGCGGTGCTGCGTTTTCTGACCTCGGATAAGGCTGCAGCACAGCTTCTGAATTCTGCAGGCCAAAGGGGAGCAGAAAACATCCAGGAAGCTCCAAAACTAAGACCATTTGGGACCCAGCTGCACAAATAGCAGCAGCAGCCCACCCTGTCTCTCCTCCCTGTGTTGGAGTTTCATAGAATCATAGAATGGTAAGGTTGGAAGGGACCTCAAAGATCATCCAGTTCCAACCCTCTGCCATAGGCAGGGACACCTCCCACTAGTACAGGTCACTCAAGGCCTCATCCAACCTGGCCTTGAACACCTCCAAGGACGCTGTGGAGCACAGAAGCACCCAAGGTGATCAAAAATCACATTTTGTGCTTCTGTGCTCCCCAACCTCCCTGGGCAACCTGTGCCAGTGTCTCACCACCCTCACTGCAAACAACTTCCTCCTAACATCCACTTTCAATCTCCCCTCTGCCAGTTCAAACCCATTGCCCCTTGTCCTGCCATTGCGAGACCTTGTCAATAGTCCCTCCCCAGCCTTCCTGTAGCCCCCTTCAGATACTGGAAGGCTACTATAACTTATTTCTGACTCAACAGAAATGTAATTCCCAGAGCTTAAGAGGTGTTTGCTGCTGGTATCATGGAATGGTAGGGGTTGGAAGGGCCCTCTGGACATCATCCAGTCCAACCCCCTTGTCAAAGCAGGATCACCTAGGGCAGGTCACACAAGGATGCATCCACAGGAGGAGACTCCACAACCTCTCTGGGCAGCCTGCTCCAGGGCTCCAGCACCCTCACACTGAAGAAGCTTCTTCTCATGCTGAGGTGGAACCTCATGTGTTAGAATTTGTATCCATTGTCCCTTGTCCTATCACAGGACACCATTGAAAAGGGACTGGCACCTTCCTCTTGACACCGACATGGAAAAGATCAGTCAGCTCTTTCCCAGTTTTCTCTATTTCCAGACCGTATGATAGCAGTGAAAGCTGTAGCACAGCAGCTTGGATTTTCCTCTGCTTCCAATTTTCCTCATTTTAGAGAAAACAAACAAAACCCTAGGCAAGAAGTTTTCCTGCCTTACTGAGCTGGGACTTGAGTTCTTATTGAAATAGGAATGTGCTGAAATTCAGAATTTGTAGGCATGCAAATGGATTGTTTTAGTGGTTGTGCAGTAGCACAGGGAGCAAACATCACTGTCTGCAATGAGAGCCTTGGTGAGCAAGTGTATTTAGAATCACACAACCTGGCCTTGAACACCTCCAGGGAGGTTGGGGAGCACAGAATCACCCCTCAGGCTCCTCCTCTCCAATCAGCTCCCTCAGGCTCTCCTCATAAGGAAGATGTTCCACTCCCTTTGTGGCTCTGTGCTGGACTCTCTCAAACAGTTCCCTGAGGTCCTTCTTGAACTGAGGGGCCCAGAACTGGACACAATATTCCAGAGGTGGCCTCACCAGGGTAAAGTACAGGGGCAGGAGAATCTCTCTCGACCTACTAACCACAGCCCTTCTAATCCACCCCAGGCTGGCATTGGCCTTCTTGGCCACCAGAGCACATTGCTGGCTCATGCTCATCCTTTGATCCACTAGGACTTCCAGGTCCTTTTCCGCTTCACTGCTCTCCAGCAGATCAGTCCCCAACCTATGCTGATCTGTGGACTTTTTACTTAGCATTCTATGCCAGCACACCAGCATTTTCTGAATAACTTTTGATACCTTCTGTGACTAGATGAAATCACTGCTAGTCCTCAGAATGGCACCTCCCTTCCTCTGCCAGGGTGTCCTGGCAGAGCAGAAATCCCACCAGACTGGTTTTGGTCACTGCTCTCTTCCTCCCATGTGCTAGGGTCCAGGAGTCAGAGTTGAGAGCAGACTAAACAATGGGCATTGGCTTCGGCAAAGCTGCCCTGAGGGCAAGCAGCCAGCACGTGTCAGATGTCTCATGCAGCCCCTCCACCTGCTGCTGTAGCCACATGAGGCACAAAACTTTGAATTCATTGGCCAAAACAAGAGACACGTGTGCCTATTTGCCAGTTTGACTTTCAGAAGGGGTATTTAATGGGGGAACGACTTGAAAACAGCACCTTTCCCACAGAGCCTTTCCAACAGTGCCTATCCAACAGTACCTATCCAACAGCACCTTTCCAACAGCACCTTTCCCACAACCGCCTTTCCCACAGCGCCTTTCCAATAGCGTCTATCCGACAGCACCTATCCAACAGCGCCTTTCCCACAGTGCCTTTCCAACAGTGCCTTTCCCACAGAGCCTTTTCAACACCACCTTTCCAAGAGCACCTTTCCCACAGAGCCTTTCCAACAGTGCCTTTCCCACAGCGCCTGTCCCACAGAGCCTTTCCAACAGCACCTTTCCCACAGCGCCTTTCCAACAGCGCCTTTCCAAGAGCGCCTTTCCAACAGTGCCTTTCCCACAGAGCCTTT
>WBNM01008871.1:0-22558 GCA_013399055.1 Ramphastos sulfuratus | reverse complement strand
CTGCTCCAACAGTTCAGTGTCCTCACCATTCCTCAGTTACGTGCAGATTTTAAACAACACTGAATAAATTTTGGTTATTTTGCGAATCAAATGAAAGACACTGGACAGGTGCAATACTTTTCAGTCATGAATTTTGTGTGGAGCCTCACAGAACTATTCCTAATAAGTGCAGCTCCCTAAAAGTGTGGGCACAGAACCCTCCTGGTGTAAGAAGCTAAACAGTGCCTATGTTTTTGCAGCTATTACATATTAACATTTCTCTGTATTCTGTGACCATAGCAAAATCACTCTGGGTTCAGTAATTGGTTTCCACAGTAGTTTGATTAGTGCATGACAGAAAATGGATTAAAAATAGACACTTTGCAATTAGAGGTAAGACACCAGCTGTGTTCCTCCTTCTGTTTGAAATGTGTTTACTGTTGGTTACCTCTTAGGGACCAATGAAGTGAGGATGGGGATTAGCACTGCAGTGTAGTGATATTCACACTCATAGAATGGTTTAGGTTAGAAGAGACCTCAAAGTTCAGCCAGTTCCAACCCCCTGCCATAGGCAGGGACACCTCCTACTAGAACAGATCACTCCAAGGTCTCATCCAACCTGATCCTGAACACCTCCAGGGAGGCTGTGGAGCACAGAATCACCCAATGTGATCTTTGATCACATTGGGTGATTCTGTGCTCCACAACCTCCCTGGGCAACCTCTTCCAGTGTCTCACCACCCTCATAAGAACAAATTCCTGTGGCACCTTAGTGTACAACATGAATTGTGCCACTTTGCACCCATGGTCTCTCCATCTACAAGCTGTCAGTAGCAGCACAACTGCAAATGTCACTTTACTGTGGGGCTGTAAGGGTCTGTGCTGGCCTAAGTGAAGAGTTTGTGGCTTTCACCACTGCACAGTGCTTGCTTTCTGAACCTCCAACCACAGCCAGCTTCTCCAAATCATGTGCTGCTTCATGGCAACTGAAAATAACCTGCACATTTAACCACACCGAGGATGTGTTGGCCTTGAAGAGAAGTAGTATTCCAAACACTATCACCACAGGCAGTTGAAAGAAACAGTGTGGGAGTCACAATTATGGGTTCAAGAATCTCTTTCTTTTTTTTCTTTCTCCCACACACACTCTTGTCATATTCTTTATCAACAGTTTGCAAATTCCAAGTGTTTCTCAGAATGTCCTTCTGCTAAGGAGCTTAATATTTATATTAACAGCAGCACAGAATCTGTTGTCTGCATTTGTTCAAGCAGTGCTGTAGTGATGCTTGCAGGGCAGGGAGGAATAGCCTGAGGTAAGGTATAAATGCTGCTGAAAACTGGGGAGGGACTTTTTAGGCTGTCAGGGAGTGATAGGACTGGGAGGAATGGAACAAAGCTAGAAATGGGGAGAGTCAGCCTGGATGTTAGGAAGAAGTTGTTCAGCATGAAAGTGGTGAGAGCCTGGCAGGGGTTGCCCAGGGAGGTGGTGGAAGCCTCACCCCTGGAGGTGTTTAAGGCCAGGCTGGCTGAGGCTGTGGCCAGCCTGATCTAGTGTGAGGTGTCCCTGGGCATGGCAGGGGGGTTGGAACTGGCTGATCCTTGTGGTCCCTTCCAACCCTGCCTGATTTTATGATTGCACAGCACCATTGAGGCCACAGCTTAGGAACTGAGTTCAGTTTTGGGGCCCTCATTACAAGAAGGACATGGAGGTGCTGGAGTGTGTCCAGAGAAGGGTAGCTAAGCTGGTGAAGGGTCTGGGGAGCAGCAGCTGAGGGAACTGGGGTTGCTTAGTCTGGGGAAGAGGAGGTTGAGGGGAGACCTCATTGCTTTTTACCCCTCTCTGAAAGGAGATTGGAGTGCAGTTGGGGGGTGGCCTCTTCTCCCAAGCACCTAGCAAAAGGACAAGAGGAAATGGGCACAAGTTGAACCAGGGGAGGTTTAGGTTGGATAGCTGGAAAAGTTTCTTTCCTGTAAGAGTGATCAGGCACTGGAAGAGGCTGCCCAGGGGTGGTGGAGTCACCATCCCTGGAGGTGTTCAAAACCCCTGTGGACATGGAACTTTGGGATGTGGTGGTGGTGTTGGGTTGATGGTTGGGCTTGATCTTAGAGGTCTCTACCAACCTTAATGGTTGGATGACTGCTTGAAAGAATGCAGTACTCAGCCTGTGAACCCAGAGTATCCTTTCTGAATCAAAAAGCTCTTAATTTAAATATGTTTAAATTCAGATTGGTTTCATTCAGGAGAGTGGGCCAAGTGCTGGGCACATTGTTGTAACTGAATACAAAATTGGCCCCTTTGTGGATGCTCTGTTTCTTTCTTGTGCTGTTGCCTTCTTCAGGAAGTGCCAGCAGACCTTTAGGATGTTGAGAAGGTTCAATACTTCTCCTCTGGGCTTGCACCATTTGTGTTTTGAGTAGTAAAAATAAGAGGATCTTCAGAGTATTTTTTTTTTTTTACCTGAGCCAAATACTGCTGCCTTTCCTAGGCTCTGGGGTTTCAGTCCACACAGCTAAGGCCTTCTGAAGTTCCAACCAGAGCAGCAATACTTTCTTGTGGCTCTGTCAAAGGTCAAACAAGACACCTCCTTATGGGAATGTTTGACATCCATAAACACAGTTGATAGGAACTGTTGTAATCAGTAATGAAAAGAGAATTTTCTCTGCACTGCAGTGCCTCAAGCATCTAACTCCTCTTCTGAGCAATAGCTTTGAAATGAAGCAGTGGAAGGTTGCATTTTCTCACTGCCTGAGCTCCAGATGAGCCATTAGCATTCCACAGCAGGTCATTTGGCTGTGAGTGGTGGTTTGCTTAGGGAATGTTTGCCAGTTAAGAAAAGTGAGCTTCAGAATTGTCAGCAGTGTGGAGATAATGCAGTAAGTAGTTTTGGTGAGGTCATCAGCTCTTCTAGGAAATAATAGGTGTCTGAAGAACACAGCTTGGCAAATCTCTGCTTGGTGGGATCCTGTGTGAAGGAGCAAGTCAGAAATTGGAAGTCAGATGATGAGCCCTGTGTCAAATTTTGGGTTCCCCAGCTCAAGAGAGACAGGGACCTGCTGGAGAGAGTCAGGCAGAGAGCCATGAGGATGACTGGGAGCATCTCCCTATGAATGAGAGCCCTGGGGCTGTTTAAGCTGGAGAAGAGAAGGCTGAGAGAGGATCTGATTAATGCCTACAAATATCTGAGGGATGGGGGTCAAGTCGCTGGGGCCCAGCTCTTTTTGGTGGTCAGCAGCAATAAGCCAAGGAGCAACAGCTACAAACTGGAACAGAGAAGGTTTCAACTCAGCATGAGGAGAAACTTCTTTAGAGTGAGGGTGGCAGAGCCCTGGAGCAGGCTGCCCAGAGAGGTTGTGGAGGCTCCTTCTCTGCAGACTTTCAAATCCCACCTGGATGCATTCCTGTGTGAACTACCCTGAGTGTTGCTGCTTTGGCATGGGAGTTGGACTCAATCTTTGGAGGTCCCTTCCAACCTCTAAGGTTCTGTGGGTCTGTGAGCCAGAAGTAAACACACCCAGCTTTGGGCTGAGCAGAGCTTATGAGAACATTTCATACAAAGTCTGCAGGCAAGACAAGGCTGCAATAAGTGTAAAGGAATGAGAGCCAGGGCTTGCTGACCTTCTGGCCTCACCACTGATCTGTCAGCAGTGCTTGAGGATCAGAGCACAGGATACCAAAGCAGCATCCTAGTCAAGGGTAGCTGTCATCACAGAGTCTGTCATGTTCTTATCCTGTGAATATCTCTGTGAGGAGGAAGGGCTGAGAGACCTGGGGCTGCTTAGCCTGGAGAAGAGCAGCCTGAGAGGCAGTGGCAGGAAAGAGGCATTGAGTCTTCTTCACTAGAGACTTCCAAGACCCATCTGGATGCATTCCTCTGTGGCCTGCCCTAGGTGATCCTGCTCTGGCAGCGGGGTTGGACTTGATCTCTGGATGTTCCTTCCAACCCCTTCCATTCTATAGAGTAACCAAATTAATAAAGTTGCCAGGTTGTTCCATTTTAAAGATATTTAAATATTATTTTTTTTTATGTCTTCAGGAGAAGACACAAGAAACAGAAAGCTGGAGATGCACTTATGGCTTTGAATTGTCACAGTTCAGTTAAAGGGCATTTTGCTTCACTTCAGCTCAGAGCTGAGCTGCCTCCTACCTACTCCATGGCAGAAGAGTTGTCAGTTGATCCAGAGGCTCTTAGGCTGGTTTGATGTCACAGAAATGTGCTGTCCTCTTTGGTGGCAAGCAGTAGGCTAAACCTTCAACATAAGAACCACTGAGATGCTTTTCATCCAGAAATTCCTCCCTCTGTGTCCCAGCCTGGCAGCCAAACTCCCTGTGATATCTGCTTGGCTGCAGGCACGATGAGCTGCTGCCTGGAGGGAGGAACAAAGAGCAGGCAGAGGAAAGCTTAGATCCATCTATGCAGCAGCTACTGCCATCCTCCTGCCAGGTTGTCTTCACCACAGGTTTTTGGAAGAATCAACACGAATGAATATCTGTGCCCTGGTGCTGCCAGGGAACCTGGATAATGTCAGACTAACCTTAAGAGAGGTGGATGTATTTGTGGTACAAGTTTGAGGCTTGCTTTTTTGAGGCTGTGTTTTATTCTGTGTTTTTTTTTTTTGTTTGGTTGCTTTTTGGGGTGGGTTGGTTTTTTTTGGTGGGTTTTTTTTGTTTGTTTGTTTGTTTTTGGTAGAAAATCAGCATAAAGTTTCTGGGATTCCATCAAAACCAGAAGTTTCTGAACCTTCTCAGGGAAAAGCTCTGTCATGTCCTCACTTGTCCACTTTGCCATGGTGGAGTCTCTGTCTCTGGAGTCATGGAAAATCTGCCTGGGCACGTTCCTGTGCAACCTGGTTTAGGTGAAGCTTCTCTGTCAAGGTTTGGACTAGGTCATCTCCAACCCCTGTCGTTCTGTGGGATTCCTTAAGTATCTCTAAAAACCACTTTGTGATTATGCCACTCACTCTACTCCAGCCAAGTAAGCCAGAAGTAGTAAAGCAGGTGCTTAAGGGAGCTGCTTGAGAGAGTCCAGCACAGAGCCACAAAGATGATGAAGGAAGTTGAACATCTTCCTGAGGGGAGCCTGAGGGAGCTGGGGCTGCGAGCGGAGGAGTTTAAGGGGTGACCTGATCAATGGTTACAAATATGTGCAGGGTGAGTGCCAGGAGGATGGAGCCAGCCTCTTCTTGGTGATGCCCCGTGACAGGACAAGGGACAATGGGTAGAAGTTGAGGCATAAAAGGTTCCATGGGAACCTGAGGAAGAATTTTTTCCCTGTGAGGGTGACAGAGCACTGGAACAGGCTGCCTGGGGAGGTTGTGAAGTCTCCTTCTTTGGAGATATTCCAGAACCATCTGGGATGCGTTCCTGTGTGATCTGCTCTGGCAGGGGGCTGGACCAGATGATCTTTAAAGATCCCTTCCAGCCCCTGACATTTCATGATTCTCTGACTCTTGAAAAGTCTAGAGGGAACTAAGAATTATTTTTATTATGGATTTGTCTGACTTTGTTTTATTCCTTGTTGGAAATGCATTGGGTGGCAAAACATCAGTGGGACTCCGGTGCCAGCACCTTGAGGTCTGGAGCCCTGAGTTCTCTTGCAGGGTTTTATTTTCTCCCTGTGAGTGCATGGTCACCATCCTTCTCAATCAAACTCAATCAGGAGGAGGAGTTAACTGCTTTGTATTAACCATTGCTCTCCTGACTCTCTTGTTTTTAGAGTAGGTCTGCACTGACTCAAACAATGCAGATCTAATCCAAAGTAAATTAAACTGTGAAGGTGATGTTAATGGCAGAGCAGCAGTTACAGTAGCAGAGTGGAATCATAGAATGGTTNCCTTGTCAATAGTCCCTCCCCAGCCCTCCTGTAGCCCCCTTCAGATCCTGGAAGGCCACTCCAAGGTCTCCTGGAAGCCTTCCCTTCTCCAGGCTGCAGAGCCCCAACTCTCATAGCCTGTACTCAGAGCAGAGCTGCTGCAGCCCTCTGAGCAACTTTGTGGTCTTCTCTGGACTCATGACACTCTTTGCACAAGATGGAAAAGAGAAAGTCCAGCATCCTCTTTGTCTCCTCATTTTTATTTTGTATCCTCAGAACATTTTTAAGGACTCAAATTTAAAAAAAAAAGAAGACAGGCTGAGAGAGTTGGAGCTGTTCGAGAAGAGAAGAGAAGGCTCCAGGGAGATCTGAACCAGTATCTGAACCAGATCTACAGGAAGGCTGTGGAGGGTTTAGAAGGGTCTGTAGCTGTAGGATGAGGGACAATGGTTTGAAACTGGAGCAGGGTAGGTTTAAGTTGGCTCTCAGGAGGAAGCTCCTTACAATGAGAGTGGTGAAATACTGGAACAGGCTGCCCAGGGATGTGGTTGAGACCCTGTCCCTGAAGACACTGAAGATCAGTCCTGGGCAGCCTGATTGTAGTTGATGTCCCTGCTGACTGTAGGGGGATTGGACTAAATGGCCTTTGAGGTTGCCTTCCAACCCAGTGCCATCTGTGAAATCACTTTGAATAAAAAACACTAATTAAAAATGAAAAGCTCCCTCTGTTTCATACACTTAAGTGGAATAGGAGTTCACAAATAGTTGGAAGTATGCTAACAAGAGCTCATTGTGTTTCTAGGGAGTCTTTATCAAATTTCACAAGCATTTTAAACCTATTATTCAGCACTCAGGTTTATGAAGTTGCTGAAGTTGTCTGTCCAGTCATCATTAACACAGCTCTCAGAACCACAGAGTGCTAGGGGTTAGAAGGGACCTCAAAAGATCATTGAGTCCAACCCCCTGCCAGAGCAGGACCACCTAGAGCAGCTCACCCAGGATATCTTTACTCTTTTCATAGGTTAATTGCAAATGTCTGCCAGCATTTTTTTTCCAGGGAGTTACACTATAACTGTGACTATGAGTAGTAAACTGGTGTCTGCAGAAGTGACACCTGTTGAATAAATAAAAAGGCAAGGTAGGTTTAACTGGTTGATCCCCAGGGATCAGTGCTGAGCCCAGTCCTGTTTAATATCCTCACTGATGATCTGGAGGAGGGGATTGAGTCCTCCAACAGTAAGTTTGCAGGTGACAGCAAGTTGGTAGCAAATGTGGATCTGTTAAAGGTCCCTTCCAACCCTGACAATTCTATGGTTCTATAAGCTGGATGCAGAGTGGGTTGAGAGTTGGTCTGGAGAGACTTGGGAGTGCCAATTGAGAAGCTCACCATGAGCCAGCAGTGCCCCCATGCAGCCCAAAAGGCAAATTGTGCATTGGGCTGCAGCCAGAGGAATGTGGGCAGCAGGGCAGGAGAGGGAGATTCTGCACCTTTATTCTGCTCTGGTGAGGCTCCACTTCAAATGCTGCCTCCAGTTCTGTTGTCACCATCATAAGAAGGACGCAGAGGTATTGGAGTGAGTCCAGAGGAGGTCACAAAGATGATCCAAAAGTTGAAATGCCTCTGCTATGAGAATTGGCTGAGGGAGCTGAGGATGTTCAACCTGGAGAAGAGAAGGCTCTGGAGGGGACCTTAGAGCTACCTTCCAATACTTCCAATGCAACCTGTAGAAAGGCTGCAAAGAGACTTTCCATAAGGGTGTCTAGAGAGAGGACAAGGGGGAATGGTTTGAAGCTGAGGGAGAGCAGGTTTAGACTGGATCCTAGGAAGACCACCTTCACTATGAGCATTGTGAGAGTCTGGGATAGGCTTCCCTGGGGAGGTTGTGGATGCTCCCTCCCTGAAAGTGTCCAAGGCCAGGCTGGATGAGGCCTTGAGCAGCCAAGTCTAGTTGAGAGGTGTCTCTGCCCACATTGAGGAGGTTGGAATGGATGACCTCTAACGCTCCTTCTGCCATTCTGCAGTTCTCTGATTCTGCAGTTTTAATGTGAATTCAGCTAGAATGTGCCTCCTCTTTAGAGACAGAGCAGTGCCACCTTCACTTCTTCAAAAAACTAATTTAAAGGAAATAAAATTATCTTGTGCCTCTTTGGGGTTTGCGCTCTGTGGTGTACTAGGCTTCCAAATAAACAGCACTTTCCCCTGGCTTGCTAAAAGCTTATTTGGGGAGATTATTCTGAACACCACACACCTGGAGATGAAAAGCTTTTTCATTCCATCTGGAGAGGGACTTGAAATTGCTATTGTTTGTCTCCTGTGTTTTCCTAAGCAGTGCTTAATGATTATTTATGACCATGTTCACACACGCGCACACACGAGCGTAGTTATGGTGCCTCTTTTAGGGCCTGCTTCAGCAACTCAAATAGCAGAGAGTCATTTAGAGACAACAATAATGCTCATTCATGCTGTTATGTATAGATGAGATTGGATGAGGGAGAAGTTTTTTCCACCTCGAGCAAGAAATTTAAATGCAGGTTTTAAAGGTCTGTCAGCTCTTACAGGCTGAACTGGTAAAACGAACGCAGCTCTGGGGGAAAGGTATCAGGGCTGTGCAGTCACATTTTGAATCACAGACACATCCACGTTGGCAAAGCCCCTCAGGATCACCAAGTCCAACCTAGAACCCTACTCTACAAGATTCACCTTAAACCACATCCCTAAGCACCACAAGGCAGGGGGACAGAAGCTGCCAAGCAGGACACTGAGCCAAGGCTGCCTACAGTAGGAGAGCCCAGCAGGCAAGGGCAGGGATAAAGACTGCCCTGTGCTACTGTTGACTTTTGGCACTAACCCTCTTCAGCACATTTACTGCCCCAACAGCAAGCAACGCCAGCTGCAAGGCTTACCCAAGGGCAAGGTGCTTGTGTCTCATTCTGTAGCTGCTTTCCAAACATGAAAAAGTTATCTGCCTTACTGCTTTCTCCTTGGTGCAGGTTGAAAGTAAAGATGTGTAACAGAGAAGAATTGTTCAATGTTTTTTATGGTTTTCTTTCTAGGATACTTATCACAGAACCACAGAAACAGGTTGGCAAAGCCCCTCAGGATCACCAAGTCCAACCTAGAACCCTACTCAGCAAGATTCACCTTAAACCATAGCCCCAAGCACCACATCCAAGCCACCCTTAAACACACCCAGGGTTGGGGACTCCACCACCACCCTGGGCAGCTCATTCCAGTCCCTGACCACTCTCTCCATGAAAAACTTTTTCCCAATGTTCAATCTAAACCTCCCCAGTTTCAGCTTGAGGCCATTCCCCCTTGTCTGTCTCCAGTTCCCTGTGAGCAGAGCCCAGCAGCAACCTCTCCACAATGTCCCTTCAGGTAGCTGTAGTCAGCAATGAGGTCTGCCCTCAACTTCCTCTTCCTCACACTAACCATCCCCAGCTCCCTCAGTTGCTCCTCATCAGATTTATTCTCCAGGCCCTTTCCCAGCTTTGTTGCCCTCCTCTGGACCTGCTCCACCACCTCCCCATCTCTCTTGTATTGCAGTGCACAGGTTTTAGAAACAGCAGAATTTTTACATGAGCAGAGTTTTGAATGTCTCCTCTCTGAAGATTTTCAAGGCCCACCCAGACATGTTCCAATGTGATCTGCTCTAGGTGATCCTGCTCTGCAGGGAGGATTGGACTGGATGAGCTTTTGAGGTCCTTTCCAGCCCCTGACATTCTGTGATGCTGTGAATTTTAGAAGCAAGCCCTAACTGTGAAGTGAATGTTACTGAGGTTCAGCTATGCAGCACAGAGCAGTCTGGAAGATCTCATTCCAGAGCAGAGGAATCCATGCTCTCCAAAGGCACCTCTTTTGCTGCATTCCCAGTTGTAAAACTCTGCCCTTAAGTCACAAATCCATCTTCTGCCAGGAAGCTAGGAATGGAAACACAGTTGCCTGGGAGTGAATAAATTTTATTTGGATGCAGATTTATTTCTCCAGTACTTTCTTTTTTTCTCTTTTTTTTTTAAGCTAACTTTGTATTTTTATAGAGGGAGTGATGAGGAGACTGAGACTAGGATTTCTCAAAACAGAATGTTTCCTTCAGCTGCCTGTTGGCTGTGAGAGCCTCACATAAAGAAATCATTCAGACATGCCCTGGTTAAGCTGGAGTTCATTGAAGTGACACTGTGCTGCCCACAGCAGTTCTTGCCCGCAGGCAAAACATTCTTCTGGCAAGATGCTATCAAGTTCCCACTGACTCTTTTTCACTTAAAGAGCAATTCATAAGTGCCTTGGTGTTTTTTAAAAAGCAAGAGGAGTTGTGTGTTCCTGGCACTGCAAGATGCCCAGCCCTGGGTAGCAGAATATATTTCCTCTCCCAACAGCAAACCAAGGGCAAGTTGTTTTCATTTAGATTTTTTTGGGGAGTGTGTGGGTTTGTTTTGGTTTGGGTTTTTTAGTACCAAGATATACACTCTGGTGTGAATGCTGTGTCTGAACAGGTTGCACTGCCTCAATTATAACTTGTCCTCCATGGATGTGACAGCTGAGGGGCAGAGAAGAAAACTGCAATACCAGAGGTTCTACTCTTGTCAGACCCCACCTGCAGTCCTGTGTGCAGTTCTGGAGCCCCCAGCACAGAAAGGACATGGAACTGTTGGAGCCAGTGCAGAGGAGGCCACCAAGATGCTGAGAGGGCTGCAGCAGCTCTGCTGTGAGGACAGGCTGAGAGAGTTGGGGCTCTGCAGCCTGGAGAACAGAAGGCTTCCAGGAGACCTCATAGTAGCCTTCCAATATCTGAAGGGGCCTACAGGAATGCTGGGGAGGGACTATTGACAAGGTCTTGCAATGCCTGGACAAGGGGCAATGGGTTTGAACTGGCAGAGGGGAGATTGAAAGTGGATGTTAGGAGGAAGTTGTTTGCAGTGAGGGTGGTGAGACACTGGCACAGGTTGCCCAGGGAGGTTGTGGCTGCTCCCTCCCTGGAGGTGTTCAAGGCCAGGTTGGAGGAGGCCTTGAGTGACCTGTGCTAGTGGGAGGTGTCCCTGCCTATGGCAGGGGGTTGGAACTGGATGATCCTTGAGGTCCCTTCCAACCATTCTATGATTCTCCCCTGGTTTGTGTTTGGTGTTGGTATTCACCCAGCTGTGCGCTTCCACATGAGAGATGAGGAATTAAATGTCCCCTGGGTTTGGCTTTTCTCCCTCTTGGATTTACAGGTCCAATGCAGGAAGCTCAAAATTTCATTTTTGGTAGTCAGAACACAGTTAAAATGTTGGAGGACATAATTTGAATTATCAAACTGGCTGGAAAAGACAATTTGTTGAAAATCCTATGATGGATAAAGAGTAACGAGTCCTGTCTGTGCTAATCATCTGTGTTACTCAAGTCTCTGGTTCTGATTTGATATCTTTTTTGTCTTCATGATGGTGGTTTTGTCTTGACTCCAAGGATTCTTTTCTTTTTAAGTGAATATTAAAGTAGTTGCAATGATGCTGTGCCTGACAGCTTTGTATGTGCTGCATCATAGCTTCCCAGGGTACTTTTATTTGTGGCAAAGTCTGGACCAAGTCTTAGGTTATCATTCCACGTTAATGTTCTAGGTGGATCATTTTTGATTTGGGTTTACATTCACTCTTATGAAAGATGTTTTAGTACCTCCTGTGTATCTTTCTGGTTTTTGCAGCCCTTGCTATATACTGAGATGCTTAGGATAAAATAACTTTTCGGATGCATTGATTTGCAGTCATTTTCTATTCACGTCATCCCTTGCATGCACTTCACAGAATCACAGAACCTTAGAGGTTGGAAGGGACCTCCANCCATTAGAGTATATGGGTCTGTATTACTGTAAATGGAAGAGCAAATTGCTACAAGGTTAGAGGTTGGTTTGTTTTTTTAATTCACTGTTTGATTGCCAGCTACGTGAAAGGAGGCTGTAGTGAGGCTGGTGTTAGCCTCTTCTCCCAAGTAACTAATGACAAGACCAGAGGAAATAGCCTCAGATTGTGCTTGGGGAAGGTTTAGGTTGGATATTAGGAACCATTTCTTTACTGAAAGGGTGGTCAGGCATTGGCACAGGCTGCACAGGGATGTGATGGAGTCTCCATCCCTGGAGGTGTTCAAGAAGTGTGCACTCATGGTGCTTTGGGACGTGCTTTGGTGGTTGTGGAGGTGCTGTAGAGAAGGTTGGTCTTGATATTTGGTTTCTCCTGTGGTACACATCTGTAACAAGCTCTAGAGGCTTAGACTACTTCTTCATGTGATACCAATGGTAGTGTTCAACATCAGCCTGCAAACCACACAGGAGTATTTGAAGTCAGTGAAGTTTTGTGCTTTGTAATTCATAAAACGATCTGAAGAGGGATTGTGGCAGGGCCAGGGGATAAAGTGTGTGAATTAAAAGCTGCTATTTCCAGAGGTAATTTTCTCCTCTTGACAATGCAGTATTATGTAGGGCGTGAGTTTCTTGTCAGCTGTCCTGGCCTGTGTCATCTCTGTCTGTTTTGCTGATGACTAAATTCTCACCTTTAGTCTCCTCCAGCTTTTCCTCACCACTGTTATCCTGGGCTGTTTTGTTATCATTATCCTTCTCTTGAGCTCCACGAACTCTTCCTCTCCAAATCAACTTTCCATTAACTCTTCCAAATTCCATTAGCCTCAGCTCCACCACTTCTTTGCCTGTTCTTTGTGTTCTTGAAATAGTCTGCCCAGGGCAGTGGTGGAGTCATCATCCCTGGGGGGTTTTAAACAACCTGTGAAGCTGGTGCTTAGGGACACGGTTTAGTGGTTACCTTTGCAGTGCTAGGTCAGAGGTTGGACTGAGTGATCCTGAAGGTCTCTTCCGACCAAAGATACTCTCTGATTTTTATCTCTTACTTTAGAAACCTTATAGGTTATATATGTAGGATTGGGTTTTTATTTTACAAAGTAAAGAAAAGAAAAGTAAATGTACAAAAGCAGGTACTTGCTCCTGTTTACAGCCTGTACTCTCCAAATGCTAGGGTAGACCCCAGCCAGGAGTCCCACTGTATTTGTAGCTCCTATTGCTGAGTGCAGCCTGGCACTGAGGTACCACGTTGCCATCCTGGCACTTGTGGGTCCCACTGACACTGTACATGGGACTATTTCCAGAATCAGGTCTACTTCCTATCTGTACTCCCTGTCTAGAAGGATGACTTCATGCAGAGAACTCCCAAGAGGATGACTGCCCAGGCACGTTCAGCATCTGCACCCCCAGCCACAAGCTGTCCCTCCTTTGGGCCGTGGGAGCAGGCGCTCCAGGATGGAGTGTTGTACAGCTGTGCAGCGGCGGATAGCCGAAGTGCCGCTACCCTCTCCTGCAGCGGGAGCCCTCCTCTCGGAGCCTGTTGGCAGGCTGGCCTCCTGGCAGCAGAGTAGGGTAGAGCCTCCTCTCGGAGCCCGGTGGCAGTATTGCCTCTTGGCAGCGGAGGAGGGCAGAGCCTCCTCTCGGAGCCTGTTGGCAGGCTGGCCTCCTGGCAGCAGAGTAGGGTAGAGCCTCCTCTCGGAGCCCGGTGGCAGTATTGCCTCTTGGCAGCGGAGGAGGGCAGAGCCTCCTCTCGGAGCCTGTTGGCAGGCTGGCCTCCTGGCAGCAGAGTAGGGTAGAGCCTCCTCTCGGAGCCCGGTGGCAGTATTGCCTCTTGGCAGCGGAGGAGGGCAGAGCCTCCTCTCGGAGCCTGTTGGCAGGCTGGCCTCCTGGCAGCAGAGTAGGGTAGAGCCTCCTCTCGGAGCCCGGTGGCAGTATTGCCTCTTGGCAGCGGAGGAGGGCAGAGCCTCCTCTCGGAGCCTGTTGGCAGGCTGGCCTCCTGGCAGCAGAGTAGGGTAGAGCCTCCTCTCGGAGCCCGGTGGCAGTATTGCCTCTTGGCAGCGGAGGAGGGCAGAGCCTCCTCTCGGAGCCTGTTGGCAGGCTGGCCTCCTGGCAGCAGAGTAGGGTAGAGCCTCCTCTCGGAGCCCGGTGGCAGTATTGCCTCTTGGCAGCGGAGGAGGGCAGAGCCTCCTCTCGGAGCCTGTTGGCAGGCTGGCCTCCTGGCAGCAGAGTAGGGTAGAGCCTCCTCTCGGAGCCCGGTGGCAGTATTGCCTCTTGGCAGCGGAGGAGGGCAGAGCCTCCTCTCGGAGCCTGTTGGCAGGCTGGCCTCCTGGCAGCAGAGTAGGGTAGAGCCTCCTCTCGGAGCCCGTTGGCAGGATTGCCTCCTGGCAGCCGAGTAGGACAGAGGTTCGGGTTGCAGGCCTGGCAACTCGCAGCGTGCTTTTAGCTTTGCGGTGCTGTCACAAAGGGGACAGTTGGTCCTGGGGAGGCACAGATGCCATGTGGGGCTCCTTACAGTTCACAGGCAGTCTTCATAGCTCTGGAGGCCAGAGGTAGGCTGGGGATAAAAGCTGCAGTGCCCAATTCTCTTCTCTCATTCCACTTCCTTGCTGCATGTGCATAGTTTAGTTCCGCTCTGTTGGGATTGAATTTCCTTTGTCACCATCTCCTATTGCATGTTGCAGAAGAGATGAACATTGCTTGGCTTTTTTTTTTCTTCCCTGCTGTAACTTCCTTTGCAGGAGGGGAGTTGGGCTGGTTGAGTTCTGCATAATCACAGGATGTTAGAGATTGGAAGGGACCTTCAGAAATCATCCAGTCCAATCCCCTGCCAAGGCAGGATCCCCTAGGGCAGGTCACACAAGAATGCATCCAGGTGGGGTTTGAAAGTCTGCAGAGGAGACAACTCCACAACCTCTCTGGGCAGCCTGCTCCAGGACTCTGCCACCCTCACTCTAAAGAAGTTTCTCCTCGTGTTGAGGTGAAACCTTCTCTGTTCCAGTTTGTAGCTGTTGCTCCTTGGCTTATTGCTGCTGACTACCAAGAAGAGCTTGGCCCCAGGCACTTGACCCCCACCCCTCAGATATTTGTACATATTGATCAGATCCCCTCTCAGTCTTCTCCGGATTAAACAGCCCCAGGGCTCTGTCTCTCTTTGTAGGGGAGATGCTCAAGTCTCCCAATCATCCTAACACCTCTCCACTGTAGTCTCTCAAGCAGATCCCTGTCTGTCTTGAATTGGGGAGCCCAAAGCTGGACACGGTATTCTAGATGTGGTCTCACCAGGGCAGAGTAGAGGGGGGGAAGAACCTCCCTAGCCCTGCTGGCCACACTTTTCTTGATGCACCCCAGGATGCCATTGGCTCTCTTGCCATTGACAGTTCCTGTAGTTACTGAAGCTCCTCACTATTAATGCATTTTACAGTATTCATCTTCTCTAGAGTCACTGATGGGCTTTAATAATCACAGAGACAGACTGATGGGCTTTAATAATCACAGAGACAGGTGATTTTGTGGCTTTCACAGTAGATTTTATCTTTGTTATTCTAAGGAGCTTGCAACTGCACTCTTACTTTGCAGTAAACAACATTTCCTTGGGAGGAACTGATTTAAATGAGCTCAGCCATACGCAGGAATTGTCAGAGTGGATCTATGAGAAATAAACAAGCTCATCATCATTATCTTTAGCATATTACAGTTCATTTGCTTACTCATTATCTCCTTGAAATGGAAAACCCTTGTGAGGAATACAAACAATTTCAGACATCTGATACTCATATAAATAGCTGTGCTCACTGCTTCCTCACCAACTCATCTCTTGGATGATCTGAGTTTGCTAAGCTCCGGCGCTTGGAAATGAATCATGAAAGCACATTGAGTGGCACTGAGCTAGGATCAACACTACAGCAAATGAACTTGCCCTCTTCCATTGTCTGAGTGGTAATTCCTCATTATTCAGCTCAGGAGAAAGTGTCTGGCCTTACAACTGAAGGGGGGGTTGGGAAATGATAGCTTAGTAGTGCCAAAGTATTCAGTAAAGTGATGTGATTAATGCTCTTCTCACTGGATCTGCTGATGGGATTAAAGTCTTATTCAGTTTCCCTGTGGAGACAAGGAACCACTATCTTCAGCCATAAGTTTTAAGCAGGGAGGTTTCTGCTTATCTCAGCTGTATTGTGTAGGCATTTCAGAATGTGCATTAAATAGCTGGAAAGAGGTCATGATGTGGGTGAATTTTCCCTGTGTCACTGAGTGCAGGTTCTGGTGGAGCTCTTTCCCCTTCTGACCTCTCAAATCATTTAGACTTCTCCAACTTTATTGTGGTTTAGTGTTAATTAATGCCAGAGAATATGGCATTTCCTTAATTGAGTGCAAGTAGTTGTGTGCTCCTCATGCCTTTTAGCCTTTTACTGGTTTTGGCCAACCACCTGCTGGAAACAGTTCTGTCTGCTGCACATAGAACCACAGAGTTGTTTTTGGTTGGGGGGAAAAAACCTCTAAGGTCATCAAGTCTAATTGTCAACCTAACACCACCATGGCCATTAAGCCATGTCCTGAAGTGACATGATTTTTGAACATCTCCAATGATAGTGACTCCACCACCTCCCTGGGCAGCCTGTTCCAGTGCTCCACCACTCTCTCAGTAAAGAAAGGTTTCTGAGTATCTAATCTAACTCTCCTCTGGTGCAAATTGAGGCCATTTCCTCTCATTCTATCAGCTAAGACCCACAGCATTTCATTAAATGGTTGTTGCAAGTTAGCCTCTTCATTCACAGAATCACAAATGGTAGGGGTTGGAAAAGACACCTGGGGGTTACACACATCCAAGCCCCCCTGCTAAAGGATCACCTAGAGGAGGTTGCACAGGAACACATCCAGGAGGGTTTAGAAGGTCTCCAGAGATGAAGACTCCACCACCTCTCTGGGGAGCCTGTTCCAGTACTCTGTCATCCTCAAAGTAAGGAAGTTTCTCCTTAAGTTCAAATGCAGCCTCCTGTCTTCTAGCTTGTTCTAGCTTTTATCAGACTTTCTTATAGAAGAAATAATAAAAAACTACTTGAAGGGACATCATTGAGAGGCTGCTGCTGGGCTCTGCTCACAGGTAATTGGAGACATAAGGGGGAATGACCTCAAGCTGAAACTGGGGAGGTTTAGACTGGACATTAGGAAAAAGTTTTTCACAGAGAGAGTGGTCAGGGGCTGGAATGAGCTGCCCAGGGAGGTGGTGGAGTCACCCACCCTGGCTGTGTTTTAGGGTGGTTTGAATGTGGTGCTTGGGGCTATGGTTTAAGGTGAATCTTGTAGAGCAGGGTTCTAGGTTGGACTTGGTGATCCTGAGGGGCTTTGCCAACCTGTTTCTGTGGTTCAGTGATAAGCATCCTAGAAAAAGAAAACCATAAAAACCATTGAACAAGTTTTCTCTGTTACACATCTTTATTTTCAACCTGCACCAAGGAGAAAGCAGTAAGGCAGATAACTTTTTCATGTTTGGAAAGCAGCTATAGAATGAGACACAAGCACCTTGCCTTTGGGTAAGCCTTGCAGCTGGTGTTGCTTGCTGTTGGGGCAGTTAATGTGCTGAAGAGGGTTAGTGCCAAAAGTCAACAGTAGCACAGGGCAGCCTTTATCCCTGCCATTGCCTGCTGGGCTCTCCTGCTGTAGGCAGCCTTGGCTCAGTGTCCTGCTTGGCAGCTTCTGTCTTGTTGATTTTTATTTCTCCAGACTGTTGATGGAACTTGTAAAATAAACTTAAGAGACTGGTTTCTCTTTCTCAGCTTTTTATTTTGCTTTATTGGGAGTCAGAAACAGAGGTGAAGCTTTCACATGGCATTCCAAAAAGAAATGCTTCACTGTTGGTTTTTTTTTTTTTTACAAGTAAAAATAAGAAGTCACTTCCAATCTGCTGTGTACTGAGCAGAAAACAAGCAGGCACTTGCAGGATGAAAGCGCAGTAGGTCTGGCAAACTTCTGGGAGTAGGAGAATCAATCAGCTTTTGGATAAACTTTCACCCTAGTCTGCAAAACTGTGGCTAATTGCAAGCAAACCTCTGCACAGTGTAAAGCAGTCTCCTGGCACAGGGACTCAGGGACTCATTAAGGCGGGAAATGACCTCTAAGATCATGAAGCCAGCACCACTGTGCCCATGAAACTATGTCCTGAAGTGCCATGTCTGCATGGGGGGGGTTTTAACACCTCCAAAGATGGTGACTCCACCTCCCTGGGCAGCCTGTTCCAGTCCCTGACCACTCTTAGAGCACAGAAGCTTTTTCTTAATATCCATCTTAAATCTCCCCTAGTGCAACCTGAGGCCATTTCCTCTCATCCTGTGACCTTATACTAGGGAGAAGGGACTGACCTCCACCTCACTCCAGCCTCCATTCAGGGAGTTGTACATAGTGAGAAAGTCTGTCCTCAGCCTCCTTTTCACCAGAATAAATAACCTTGCTTCCCTCATGCACCTCACAAGACTTGTTCTCCATCTCCCTTTTGATTTGTGCCTCTTCTAAACCTCCCCATTTCCTCCAACAGAAGGTCTGTAACTGCATCTTTTAAGGCTCAGTTCTATATATTTGTAAGCAGCTGGAAAATTTCACACACCCACTGAAGGTTCCAGTGAACACAAAATACCACAGAACAGATGCCAATAAGAGGTATTTTTAGCAGCTCATGTCACAGTTGCTGTTTGCCTCCACCACGACAGCTAATGAGCTTAGAATGGGTGGGAGAAGCAGTGAATCCTGCAGTAAAAGCCTGAGAATGCCTCTCCCTTCTTTCACCCAGGCAGTGAATGTTTCCTTGGGGTCTGTCTGGAGCTTCATAACAAACCACTGCAGCACATCCTGTGCTGCTTCAATGGATTACACCACAGACCTCCCTTTCATACATTTATTTCCCCAAGAGCCTGGCACGACAGCTTACTGTGTGCTTGCTGGGTGATGCTGGCTGCTAGAGGAAATGCTGCTGTAAAGAGGTTGGCTGAGTGAATATTTGATACTGGGACTTACTATAGTTTTCTCACGTGGTCTTGGGTCTGGATAAGGTGTACTTGAAATAGAAGGGATGTAGTGAGATGTAAGGGAATCCCTTCTGTGCATTGTCAATGGAAGGTGAAGCTGTTTCTCATGACTAAAGAGAAAACATTGTCATGGATTGAGTGTAAAGAGATCATCTTTATGATAACTGGATGTTAGGAAGAAGAGCTTTATTACTCTTGTGCTTCTTGGTCTAGAGGGAAAGTTGTTCAGCCAAGTGTAGAAACCTGTGTAAACCCAGAGAAAATCATTTCACAAGACTGCAGAAGACAAATGGAAATAAATTAGAGCAGAACTGAATCTCAAAGGATGAGATGGTGGCAGCTTTTACATACACTGGCCTGTGGGACTAGAAGTGTGGATTTTGGAGGGGAACTGCTTAGCATCTGACATGGGATTTTGAACCTCCTGCCTCCCAGAAGGCCAGCTGCAGCCTGGGGCTGCATCAAAAGCAGTATGGCTAGCAGATCAAGAGAGGTGATGCTGCCACTCTGCTCTGCTGAGACCTCACCTGTGCTGCTGTGTCCAGCTCTGGGAACCTCACCACAAGAAAGATATGGACCTGATGGAACATGTCCAGAGGAAGGCCACAAAGATGGCCAGAGGAGAGGGTTGGAGCATCTCTCCTGCAAAGAGAGTCTGAGGGAGCTGGGGCTGTTCAGCCACAAAGATGATCAGAGGGTTGGAGCAGCTCTCCTGCAAAGGCAGTCTGAGGGAGCTGGGGGTGTTCAGCTTGGAGAAGAGAAGGCTCTGGGGAGACCAGCACCTGAAGGGGGCCTATAAGAAAGCTGGTGAGGGACATGTGGTTACAGGACAAGGGGCAATGATGTTAAACTGGAGCAGGGTAGATTTGGATTTAACATTAGGAAGAAATTCTTTACTATGAGAGTGGTGAAACACTGGCACAGGTCGCCCAGGGAGATGGTGGAGACCCCATCCCTGGAGACAGTCAGGAGGAGGCTTGATGTGGCTCTGAGCAACCTGATCTAGTTGGGGATGCTCTTGCTTAGTGCATGACATTTAAAGGTCTCTTCTTCCAACCTGTCTGTTATTCTGTTTATGCTGTTTATCCTTTCTGAGCCAGCACAGGAGCACTGTGTGTTTATTGATGTTCTTCAGTACAGGAGATCTCTAAGTTTCTGCTGAGCAGTTTCTGTTCTCTACAAGCCCAGCGTTCAATTTATCAGTGACAAACATATCAATAGGGCTGTGTGCTCTCATTTTGTAGTCAGGAAATGGAAGTGGAGGGGCTCAGGGGATTCCCCAGCTCCAAACACATCTCTGCAGACTGCTCAGTCTGAGGCTTGGTGCTTTCAGCATGACTGCAGAACATTACTTATTCAGAAACTTTCTTTTGTGTGCGTCTGAGTTTTTCACTTCTGCTCTCCTTGTCTTTGCAATCTGCAGAAACTTGGTTTCTGTTACATTCAAAGGTCACTGGCTCATCTGCATTTGCATTTTTAACTGATTTGGCTGCAGCTCTTCTCTTTAAGTGAGTTTTCCTGGCTGGTATCAAGCAGTAGGTGAGCCTGGGTGGTACTGAACGCTCACGTCAAGCTTCATCTGCAGAAGTTGGCACAATGTCCACCTGCAGACCAGTGCCAAGAGGTGTCCCTCAGGGGTCAGTGCTGACACCACTGCTGTTTAACATCTTTGTCAGTGCCATGGACAGAGGAATCAGTGCACCCTCAGCAGGTTTGCAGATGGCACCAAGCTGTGTGGCGCAGTTGACTTGCTAGAGGGCAGGGATCCATCCAGAGGGACCTGGACAGGCTGCAGAGCTGTGCCCAGGCCAACCTCATGACATTCAACAAGGCCAAATGTAAGGTCCTGCACCTGGGTAGACCTCACAGGTCCAGGACCTCACAGNGATTCTGTCCTCCACAACCTCTCTGGAGGTGTTCAAGGCCAGGTTGGATCAGTCCTTGAGTGACCTGTTCTAGTGAGAGGTGTCCCTACCTATGGCAGGGGAGTTGGAACTGGGTGATCCTTGTGGTCCTTTCCAGCCCTGCCTGATTCTGTGATTCTATGAAGGTTTGACTCTACTGCACAAACTGGCATACCTTGGGATTTTTAGTAAACCCTGGACATTACTTTTGTGTTTATAGCAGCCTCCTCTCTTGGCCTCCTCTAAGGATCTTGAATTTTTCACAGTTTTTTGGCTGCCAAATGTTTGCTGTGAAGTGATTAGTTTCCTGAGAAATCCACTCTTGCCCTCTCTAATGGAGACAAATTTGCTGGATTTCCATGTCCCTGAAGAGCAGCTTTTAAAAATGAAGGCTACAGATTTCAGTGAATTCTGCTTGGATCTAATTTTAATGACTAATTGAATCTCAGGTCAATAACATTGCTGTTTACTGAAAACAAATGCAAACTTTGCAAACAGAGCCAGAGATCAAATGGGGGAAGGAAAAAAAAGGAGGAGAGGAAACAATTTGCTAATTATTGTTCCTACCTTGGAAATTGCTTTTCCTTTCCATGCATGCTCCCATGCCAAGGAGCTAATACAGCAAACACTGCCTTATAGAGAATCCATTCTTCTTTTTAAAGAGTAGAATTGTTAATTGGCAAATGTTTAATGAGCAGAACTTTGTCAATATTAATTGCTTCAGCACCCATCCATGTGTCAGCAGATGACTGCGCACCTCCAGCACCACATTTGGACCAAACCAGCAGGACCAGTCCAGGCTCCTTTTCACGACCAACCCCTGTGAGGAGAATATCACTGCTGGGTTTATGGTAGCTTATTGAAAAAATTCCCATCTAAGGCTTTTTGAAATGCAAAGATTGCAATGAAATGTAGCAGGGCTTCAGAATTTTAGTGCCTTTCCTTCTTCTTCTTCCCTTTATATTCCTGGGCAAACATGAGGTGAAATTGTTCCATGTAAAAGGATTTTTTTTAGGTTTTATAAGGTGGTTTTGTTGGGCTTTTTTTTTTTTTTTTTCACCTTGCACAGCCAAAGCTTAGTGTCTACTTATGCTTCTATGAGCTGAACCTGAGATTTAGCTTCTGTACTAGCAGCAAATTTTAGTGTGCTCAGAAAAAAAGGATTAACAATTTGTGTATGGTAAAGGGTAGTGCCTTAAAGGCATCATTCTTTGAAGAGAAGGAACAGTGGTGGCTGTGTTGACTTTAAACAGGGAGAAAATTGATTGGCCTGAATTGGCTTTCAAAGTAACTTTATTAAGGAGAAGTTTAAAAGAAAAATAAAACAAAAAAGAAAAGTCAGGATATTAGAAATTATATTAGAAATCTACAGGAAAATTAAAAGTAGGCTCATAAATAATATAATAGGGGGGGAAAAAGAAGGTAAAAGCCTTTTTGTGGTGAGGTTTTTTTTTTTCCCCTTTTTAATGTTGATTGGAAATGCAGCAGCATATGTTTGCAAAGCAGACTGCAGGACCTTCTATCTGAGGGGCTTCCTGGTGTGGTTGTGTTTTATGTACTTTCAGTAGGAGCTGAAAACTGTTCTGTGTCGTTAGCAACTCGTAAAACAAGTAGCAGATGCTTTGGCTGTGTGTGGCTGGAGGAGAACCAGCTTGGGTTGTTCCACTTCTGTATCCCTCTAGCTAAAGCAGCTGTTTTGATCATGCACTGACTGATCTGGGTAGAATCAAGGTAGGTTCCTCACTGAAAACATGAGAATGGGCATTTAAAGATGCAAAGAGGTAAATGTTCATTTCTTCAGAGTCAGGGCAGTTTGGAGAAGCCTTGGGGATGTGCACTGAAAAAATTGTGGAGGTCACTTGGCTGTGTGGGCTTTGGAGTAATGCTTTTGGGTTTAAAAAATAAATTAAAATAAAACAATAAAAATTAAAATTAAAAGGTAAAATCAAATGTTCACACACCTTGGAAACTATAGAAACCTGTAATGCTCTTTAGGGATAAGGATTTATAGGTGAGTCATAGAATGGTAAGGT